>PVJN01029517.1:0-26362 GCA_004026805.1 Lasiurus borealis | reverse complement strand
TTCAATTGTTGTACTGTTGATATTTGGCTATGTTGACTAATGAGTTTGCCAACCACTGGACTAAATGATTAAAGGAAACCTAAACCATCAAGCAGTTTTAGTTGACAAGATAGATCTGCAACTAAAATAAGAATTTCACAAGATGAACAGAGTTAATACAACAATTCAAAAACAATTATTGATTTTCTTTTGATGCCAAGAACTGCAATAAGTTCTGAGTCTAAAAAGATTAGTTGGGCTCTACATTAAGGAATTTACCATTTCTCACTTCCGTGTTATCATGTACTATGATTCTCTAGTAAATCCTTTACCTCCATTATTACTTTTAAGGAAATTTGATTTTAGTTAACTTACTGGAGATATAAAGTCAGAAACCTTAATTGGTGCCAAGGTGAAGGAATATTGAGGGAGAATATTAATCAATTAGCAGGAACAGATATACCTTGAATTGGTTGTAAGAGACTCAGGAGAATCAAGAGCCATACAGTAAGCTAATCAATGACATGTTTTAGAGTTTCTGACATTCCTTTGCATTGAATTATTTTGATTTGCAACTTTGATAATTTGGTACTTTACTAGAACATGTAATGAATATGATTTAGTGACACTTATATGTAAGTTTCTTTCATCTCACAGGAAACTTTTACAGAAGCAAATAATCATCTGTATCTTTCTCCACTCAGTGATTTTCAAACAAGGTAGGGAATTGATTCTTTATTCCAAGCTAAAAACTACTTCTATAAAAGAATTGCTGCAAAGCTGTTTTTAATGTTGTCCTGCATTAATGCATTATTCTTGCTCTTGTTTTTACACAGGTAACTTTGGTTTAGATATAATAGTTCTGCATTTTTTCATGAAAAATAATTATTTACTTTATACCCAGTAGAAATTGGAGACTTGTCTGGCTGTTGTATCATGTGAAACTATGTGACTTCTGATATTTTTAGAAACATGTTTGGAAAAAAGAAACTTTCAAGAATTACTAAAGATAGAGCAAGTAAACATTGCTAATTTTTAGAAAATTACATTTCCATAATGTTTAATTAGAAAACAATTAAATTAAAGATTGACTACATAAGTTGAAATAAGTATTAAGGTAATGTAGGAGAAATCTGCAAATAATGCTCACAACACTATACTTTACCTAATAATTTCTACAATTTACTTCATTCCATAGGCAAAACCATCCCTTAAATTATGTTATTTGAATGTTTCAAAAAAATTTCAATGGTGGTGGGTCAGATACTATATGAGCTAATACACACAGACACAAAAGTATCCTATATAATAAAAGCCTAATATGCTAAGTGTCTGGTCATCAAGTGACTGGTCAACTGTTCAACCAACCAAAGCGTAATATAATATGTTAATGATATTCTAAGACTGCTCAACCACACGCTATGACATGCACTCACCACCAGGGGCAGATGCTCTGACTGGTATGTTAGCTTGCTGATGACTGGCACTGAGCAAGATGGGCTGGACACACCCTGGAGCCCTCCTGTGGTCTCTCCCCACCCTGATTGTGCACAGGTGGGTTCCCTAGGCTTAGTCTGTGCCCTCTTAAAATCCGGGGATGTCAAGGAGTCAGTTTTAGCCCATTCCCTCAGTCTATTACCTTCGGGAGGGCACCAAATGCAGGGCTCAGGGCTGGTGAGTACTGTTGCTACAACAGCACAACTAATCTTTTTAGATTCAGAACTTTTTAGACTCAGAACCTATCTGGCCTGATTGGGCACAAGCCTGTGGCAAGTGCAGTGGAGCCAGCATTAGCTGGAGCAGCAGTAGGAACTGCAAGAGGTGTTGGACTGTAGGTTTCAGCCTGATCCCCACAGGCCACCCAGAGGGACCCCACCATGCATGAATTTGTGCACTGGGACTCTGGTTTATATATAATCAAGGATCAACGTTTAAAATTTTCAGAATTTAACCCAATACATTCAAAATGAAAGCTATTCTATTTTGAAGCAAATGATTTCATGAATTAGGGCATTCATTTTTATTCGTATTCCAATCACTTGGAAATCTTCTTCCAGTCAATATTCCTGTTGAAATGTTTTAAGGAAACTGTATATTTAATTATACCGTACCAGAAAAATTTGGAGTTTCTGAAACCAAAACACAAAACAGTGCTCTGTATAGAACTCATATTGTAACTCAGGGACTGCATTAGCCTCCTCCCTAAAGTATAGTAGCCTCGGTTTCCTCAGGATTCAGTCATTTGCTGAGCTGGGGGAATGCAAGTTGAAACAAAATGAATGAGGTGGACAGTTGATCTTATAGGATTATGGCATGGATTGATAATTATCATACTTTTTGACAATGTTATACTGTTTTAGGAAAGAATTTCATACACTTCAACAGCCCTCTCATTTGTAATGTCCAGCCCCTTTCAGACTGGGCAAGTTACCAGGTCACAATTCTGTGATACTCGAATAAATATTGAAACCAACTAGGGAATAGTTGGTTCTTAGTAGATCCCATAGTAGATGGTGTCCATTTGTGGTTAAAAATGGAAGCTAATAAATTATTTTGATTTAGTATTTATGGGGTAAAAGTGTGTAATTTACTGTGTTTTTTTAAACCTATAGAATAACTTCTTTTGATTCTACTTAAATCCTTTCCCAGAGGAAAAGAAATTTAGTAAGAGTTGGAAGTGGACATTGGCCCTGGATAGAGGCTTCTGTTTTCTAGGATGTTAGCATTATGCCAGTTTCAGCTCACCTGGGTGGTCATTTTTAATATGGACATTTTTCTAAGGAAGTAGACCGAAACCACTAAACATATTTGCTCCATGAGCTAAACCACAATAAAACTGAGGTCTCCTGTGCATAGCTTTCCTCACTCGTTGAATGCAGCTCATTCTTATTTTATTTCCATAAGAAACAAATGCCCTTTAGGAAGTTTCTCTTTGAAGTTTAAATGCAGTTGTGTTAGTGTGTGAATGCATGTGTATCCGAAATGCAATTACACGCAGATATCTGACTAAATGATGACATGGCCATTTCTTCAGGAGGATGAAGTGTCCTCTGAGGGTTTAAGCGTGCCAGACCCCAGACCACATCTGGTTGATCAGTCATCGCCCACCTACTGTAAACGGGAATGCATGAAATGGGAGAAAGTCTGGTGTCATAAATGACTAATAGATTGCAATACCGATAATGCTGTTCTAAATATCTACCTGAAAGTGAAGGTTTTTGTTTTTTTATTTTATAAATTTTCTTCTAATGTTATTTATTCAACATCACTTCAGAGGCTACAGAGTCCTGTCTTTTTGAAAATGTTTCTTCTCTCATCTCTGTCAGCCTCTGTCACCTATGGAAAGAGAAAAGGATCCTGATGGTTTGATCAGGAACCCTCTAGGTAAGATAGATAGCTGGTCAGGTGAAGTAACTTCCCAGAGATTGCAATGGGAAGGCTGGAGCCTTGATCTGATGCTTAGCCCTGCTCTTTGTGCTATTTCTGGCTGCCTGGGAGGCAAGAAAACATCTCATCAGTTTGAAGGAGAGTATGACTTTCTTAAAATTAGTAACCTACGGTAACAAACAGTGCTGGGATTCTCTTTTTCCCTTCAGAGCACTGAGAAATAAATAGAAGAATTCCAAACATCATCTGAGCATAAATTGCTCAGTTACCTAGGCAGATATTTCTTTGTATCCTTAAATGTATAATGTGTTTTATTTTTTAGAGCACAAAAGTTATATTTCTGAGTTTGATATATTTCTCTAAAAGGCCTGTACTATCTTAGGTAAGAAATCTATATAAAATTCATATTCAAGAAAAATATCATCCTCACTATTCTGTGAAATTGAATTAATGCTCTCTCAGCTGCCTTATTGTCCTAAATACAAATAAACTGATCATGTTTCTCAAACAGTACACAAAAGGGATTGCTCAGAAGCTGCGCTGTGATGGGCAGGAGGAAAGAGATATTTTGCTTGCAGGATTAGATGTACAAAATAGCACAACCACAGATACTGGTGATTCTTCATGAGTGATTTTAAAGCCCAGTTGCCAAACTAACCTAAAACTAATATATTAACTGAAACTGTAGTTATTGTTTAAAATGAAAGTTAATACTTACATCGTATAGATTAAGTGTAAATACCATTTTAAATAATATAATTAATATATAGGTTCAAAAACAACTTTTAAAATAGCATTTTATTCAAAAGTGCACTATGCGCATTCACCTTGATACATGTGATTATACATGCATATTACACACATATACAATATTAAGGAATCAGACATGTTAATATCACTTTGCGTTGAAAAATGTTGAAAGGAAGAGTCAATAAACTTGAAAGCTAAAACCAATTTTACAATAACTATACAATCTGTAAAACAAAACAAAAAAAAAGTAAATCAAGTGATAAAATTTCCCAATTGCTGTATTTTGTCAGAACAGGAAACACAATTTTCTTTCTTGGTATGGAAGTATAAGCAGTTCACATCCACCCCTGATAGCAATAACCACGTTGTAATTGGTGATTCTGCATGGAGAATAAAGCAAAGGACCGAATCAATTCCTGGTCGATAGAAAGTGACTGTGTTGGCGGTGGACACTTATTTCCTTGCAGACAGTTAAAACCGCTCCAAGCAAAGGCTGTTTCATTATTATCGATGATGGAGAATCGAGCTGAGTGCCACCTGTATAACATAGTCACAGCTCTCGGATGGATTGCTGTGCTGAGTTGTTTCTTGACCTTTTGTAGGGATGGTCTAGTGGAGTTATTTGAAGATACATTAATACAAATACTTATGATAATTGTCTTATTTTCTACCACTTGCTAGAGCATATATAGCAATTATTACACAATCATGTAATCTTTGGAAAAATCATTCTTTTTCTCTTATTTAATCAATCCACAAGCCTCAAGGCAGTCATAAGTATAAACCAGCGATGGCACCTTTTCTTCACCACTCCCGCGCCTGTCACATTTCTAAGGTTACATCTGCAGCTCAGCAATCCAGGAAAATACATGTTGCAGAAAAGCAAAGGAGTAGTCATAATAGTTCCACTTACTGAAAATAGTAGTACTTCTCTCTAAATTAAGTGCATAATTGGCAAGCCTTATTTATACTCTCAGAGGGATTAGCTTTTATTGATCTAATTAGGAGGAAGCTCTGAAATAGCTTGCCAGTCAACCTGATAGAGCAGCAGCTGCGCATTGTTCTAGTCTTCAAACAAAAGGTGGAATCAGTGGGTGAAAATAAAGCACACTTTTCTAGACCTGTGTTCTGCCCATAAGAAACAAGTCCTGATGGAAGATCTTTCCAGAAATTAAATTTTATTTTCCTAACTACAAGATAAGAAAGAAGGCTTACAAATATTATTTTATGGCGAGTATCATGATACTATTAGTGCTATTAACAGAAGACCTTTTCGTGAGATCATAAAAATATTAATTGGTCATAAAGAATTCAAACTTACTTGGATCAATAAATCCTTTGCCCTTTGTAGTTATCCTCCTATCTTTCCTTTGATCACAGGTATTACAAAGAATCCCTAATAAATGCCTTACTTCCCATTTACAAGCCAATGTAGTAAGTTATAAGCAGGGTGAAACTCCTAAACAATGAGGAAGAATGGGCAAAGATATATTTTTCTTTGAAATTGCTGTGCACAGAAGATAGGTTTGGGCATACTGACTCAGTTATTCAGTTAGGCCCTTTGAGCAAGTGTGACTGCACTCACTGACCACACTCTATTAAGATAGTCCCACTGACTTAGCCCTTAGCAATGATGAACAACTCTGGACACAAAGTCAATATTTTGAGGAAGATTAGCAGATAAAGTAATGGCCCCATCATGTTTAAGACTGCACCAATTTGGAGCCATAACTCAGCCCAGAATGAGAAGAGCTGAAATATGAAGTATATTTGGTACTGCTAAGATGATGGAATTAATTGGCAGAGGTTCCAGAAAGTTGTTTGCATTTAAACAGATGCAAAAATAAATGTTCAGCTTGTAAGACCTTTAATGAGGATTTCTGGCATTTGAAAATATGAAATTCAATACAAGTATTCATTTCTTTTTATTGCATTTCAAAACATTTCTGAATTCCTATTTCTGAGAGACATAAAATGTATTAACAGTTAATCTGATTAATATATGATAGTTCTTCCATAACAGCATACTTATATTATTTTCCCCTATGAAACTTTCATTTTCATTTATATGCAAACTATCATTTTTCCTGTAATTGTAGTAAAATTTTCTAATGTTTGCATAATTTAGATGATATACGACTAAAAATATAGCTTTTAAAAATATACCTACTTTTATAATACAGTTTAATCTCTCTTTATCTCTCATAATCTCTGTCATACCTTTCTCACTCTCTCTGTTTCCTTTCTTACCCATACACACACACATGCATGTACATACATGTGCCTCAATAGCAACATATTTATGTTGCTACCCCTCTGCTTTAATTTCTCAATTTTATTGTGAGATATACAACTGGATCAACTGAACAATTTCAAGTTTATTAGGTTTTATTTTTAACAAGTAACCGTTGTGTTAAACATCAATGGCATGTAACACTCGTCATATAATCTGACAGCTCATTAGAGGAAAATAAACCTCTAAAAGAATACTTATAGTATATTGTGATAAATGATTACAGTATTTCAGTGCCTAAATCTGTCTGTGTGAATTGGAGTTCCCTTTTAAGCGGAGGGGTATTTAAAATTTCTCAGGGAGAATCAGTAACAGATTATGAGCCAAGAAGTGGGCCAGAGTATTCACTATGGGGAAAGAGCAAGATCTTCGGTGAGTTCATACAAGGAGATGGCCACAGTGCATAATGATTGCCAAGAAAGATGATTCTAGAGAGATGTGTTGGACCAAATCACAGAGGTCTTTAAACACTATATCAAAGCGTCTGGATTCTATTCAGAAAGCAATGCATGATAGCAAGAGATCTTTTAATCAATGAAATGACATATTCTGATTTATTTATTAGGGCAGTAAATTTGCCAGCAATGTGAGCAGTGGACAAAAATCTAGGAGATCTGGCAGCCAGCAAACTATTTTTGAGTTTGTAAAAATAGTGCAGACAAGAGATGAGGAAACCACAGTATTGCTTTAGCTTTAAAAAATGTTATGGAGATAGATTAGGGAGATTGGATTCAAGACATATGTTTTTGTGATAAACAGGATTTGGTAATAAATTTAATTTGAGATGGGAGGGGCACATAGTAGGGAACGGGGACATAAAGTAACAAAGAGATACATGATGAATAATGCAGGTGTTAGAGAAGTTAAGAATGTGCAGTGAAGAAACTAAGCATTGTTGCTGAGGGGGGAAGTCAAGGGTCAATATCCTGAAAGCCTGACATGATATTCAGTACAGTTGTAAGGACTAGAAATGAAGGTACAACACTCATCCAAATGTAGAAGGGGAATGGAGGCCATGACGGAAATTGTTACCATCATGCAGTTCAACTTCAATTGAACGAATGAAGTTCAAATGGTACAAAATATGGTAAGAAGAATTGAGAACTCGAGGGCTCACAGAGGCTAGGCAAAGAAACAGGAACACATCAAAAGTGAGAGGAGTGTTATAAGAAAGAACTCCGGGAGAAGGGAGGTTCCAACATCTTCTAGGTACCAACAATAAAGGAAAAAAGAATTAAAAATAGACTTTTGTGTCTGGTTATTAGTGCTTATAGGAAGACAAGTTTTGGTTGAGCAGTGGTTCTAAGCTAGGAGTGATCTTGTGACCCACAGAACATTTGGCAATATATGGAGACATTTTTGATTGTCATGACTTGGATCCTAGTAGGTAGTGTGCAAAGATGCTGCTAAACATCTTATAATGCACAATAGAACTCCCACAACAAAGAATTATGCAGCCTTAGATGTTGATTTTGCTGAGAATGAGAAACTACAGTAGAGTGATAAGGATATTCACAACAGCCAAGACATAGAAACAACCTAATTGTCCTTCAACAAACAAATGGATAAAGATGATGTACATATACACAGTGGATTACTACTCATCCATAAAAAGATGGCATATTGTCATTTACAACAGCATGGATGGATCTTGAAAGTATTTATGCTTAGTGAAATAAGTCAGACAGAAAAGTACAGGAACTGTATGATTTCATTCAGATGTGAAATATAAAACAGAAAGCAATAAGTTAACAACCAAAATAAACATACAAACAAAGAAAAAACAAAAATGTATATACCAACAATAGAATAATGTTTACCAGAGGGGTTGGAGTGGGTGGGGGGAGATGAAGAGGGTAAGAGGGTCAAATGCATGGTGATGGAAGGAGACTAGACTTTAGGTGGTAAGCATATAATCATATCTAATAAAAAGAGAATATGCTAATTGTCCATCATATCCTCACGAAGATGGTGGTGCCCACAGCCAATAAAGAGGGGATATGCTAATTGACTTACATGCCCTCACAAGATGGCAGTGCCCAGTCCTCTTAGTCCTATCTCATTAACCTGGATTGTCCCAGTTCCCTCAGCCCTGCCTCATCCAGCTGGAGTTCCCTAGTCTCCTCAGCCCAGAGAGGAAGGCATTTGGGGGTGACTGGGCTGGCAGGTGATGGCAATTTGAGGTAATTTGGGCCAGTAGGGGGGCAGTTAGGTATCAATCAGGGAAGCAGTTATTAGGTGATCAAGCTGGCAGGCAGAGTGGTTAGGGGCAATGAAGAAGGCAGGAAGGTGAGTAGTTAGGAGCCAGCAGTCCCAGATTGGAGAGGGTGCAGGCTGGGCTGAGGGACACCACCCCCTCCATGTATGAATTTCATGAACCCGGCCTCTAGTATTATAAAATTGTACACCTGAAATGTATATAACCAATGTTACCCAAGAATGTAATAAAGTTTCTTAAAAAGATTAGTTCTTAAAGCGTTGATCCAAGAATTTGACCTTAAGATATAGGCAGAATAAATAGAGATAAACTCTATCAAGACCAAGAAAACAATAGAGAAGTTAGAAGCAGTTTTGTATTTAGAAGCCAAGAGATATAGAAAAAATTAAAATAAAATGTTTACCAGAATGTTTAGAAAATATGCAGTATAGACAATGAAGGAGAGTATCACCTATAAAATACTCAGTTAAATCATGTTCACATTCATATTCGGATATATGTGGCATTGATTCAGTAAGTTAGCAAGCGTATGTTAATTTATTGGTGTTAAATTGATCAGGGCCACCCTTGATTCCAATAGTAAAGATGCCTGAGCTGTGGATATATGCAGAGTTGATGCAGAATCTCTCAGTGGCACTACTGATAATTATGAGGATACTATATACATAATAATTTGATCAAAGGCAAAAAAGGTTCAGATATCTGTGGCATTGATTCAGTAAGGTAGCAAGCAGACGTTAATGTAATGGTGGTAAATTGATCAGGGCGACCCTTGATTCCAATAGTAAAGATGCCTGAGCTGTGGAAATATGCAGAGTTGATGCAGAATCTCTCAGTGGCATTACTCCCCAATAAAGTAATCTTGGACATAGTTCTTATTCTCTTCGAGAATTTCTTTTTGGGTTAGAAAGAGAAGTAGCAAAGTTTCATTTAAACTTCCTCTTTCTATACTCTTCTCCCTTATTAATCCTGGAAAAAAGTCACGCTCCTTTTGCTTTAAATTCCCAAAACCTTGTTTTAAAATGTCCTCTGCTCCCAAATATCCATCCAGGTCTATTCCTGTTCACCAAGGTTGGCTTTATTTTGGTGACCAATCGAAATGGCACTTTAACTCATGCTCAACTGTGTAGTTTCAACCAAGTTGGAAACTATGAACAGTTTTTTTTTTTTTTATTTCCCAGCACAGTGAGTTATTTTTTCTTACATTAAATTGAAACCTTTACAGAACCATGCTTTCACTGTCAAGTTTGCCTTACCCTAACCCACTCATTTTCCTGCACTGTACTTTTATATTATTGCCTTTTCTCTGAATTCATTTGAATAATAGACACAGAGTTTAAGCCTGCCTTCTCAAATGCTAATGTGCATAAGAATCACCTGGAGATCTTGTTAAAATTACAGATTCTGATTCTGTAGGTCTCGGGTAGGGCAAGATACTTCATTCCCAGAAATTCCAGGTAATTCTGATGGTTCTGCACCAACCAAGAACCATTTTTTTTTTGAGTAGCAAGTATTTAACCTCTCAAAGGAAGTGCTGATTTTGCTAGGAATCTATTACTAAAATAAATCGATAATGAGAAAGACCTACCAAGAAATAATTGTTCAGCAAGTGAAAACTTCTGCTATCTATATCTTCAATTTTTCTTTTGTGCTTTTTGTTATTGTTTTGTTTTACTTTTTAGCTTAATGAAGGTGCTCCATTTTGGGATACCTGTGTTCTAATCATTTTTATCCCTGTAAAGTGCAATGGCAAGCAAATCAAATACTAGGTTTCTATATTTTTCTCTCCTATCAAATGTAGAACCAATGAAGACATAAATAAACTGAGGACTTTCAGTACTTTTCTTAAAATGGGTATTTTTTAATTATCTAATCATCCAAGCTGAACATAGAAGCCACCATTATACCCTGGACTGACCTGCCTGGTCAGAGAATGACATTATGGCCCACTTATTACTCTTCTTGGAAGAAATTGTAACAAACCTAAAGCCCATTGTCTGCTTCCTCTTTTGCTCATATACAATGCATAGAGAAATCGTGTTCTAATCTATTCTTTAGACTGAGGTATATTTATCAATACATATATCTTTGTCTCATTGGAAACTAAGTGATGGGGCTCATCTTAATGGAAAACAATTTTTGTGATATTGCAATGCTCTCAGTTACCACCACCAACAACATCTATAATAATAAAAGTGTAATATGCTAATTAGACTGGACATCTTTTCAGATGACCTTCCCACGAAGCCAGCCAGGGATGCAAGGGAAGCCTGGCTCCCAGGTGGCCACCGGCAGCCAGAGGGAAGTGTAGGTCCTGGGTGCCAGAGGGAAGCCAGTGCTGGTATCCAGGGGTATGAAGGTCTACGCTTACATAAATTTCATGCATCGGGCCTCTAATGTAATGTCAGAATCCTTGGCTGGTTTCTATTCTGCAAGCACTACCCTCCAAAATTGGATCTCTGGGGAATAAAATATAGAGAGAGGTGGCCAGAGAGTTATGATTACATTGTAGGTCAGAAGAACTGACACTTAATGAGATAATTAAAAATACAGTCATCATCTGGGTAGAGAATGTAAAGGTCAAAAGGATCATGAAAGCAATACAAGAAACTGAAATTACATGACATAACATTTTAAAAATGTTTTTTAAATGACATATTTTGTATGTTTTTTAACCAACATAAACATCTATTTCTAAGACTTTAAACCAATATGGATTGTCTGCTTTAGATTAGGCACTTTTATAACTGGAGATGGGCAGGTAGAAACAGTAAAAATAAAAGTTTTTACCTTCACAAGCTTTCACTGTAGCTGAGGAAAACAGACATATACTCTGTCAGATGGTATTAAGTGCTATTAAGAAAAAGAAAATATTTACCAGGTATAGATCATGCCAAGGTCAAGTGGAGACCTGAAGGAAATAAGAGAGCAAGCCATAAGATTAAAATTTGAAACAAAATCCCATCAACACTGAGGTGAGCTGATGCTTGAGAGGCAGTGAAGATGCTGATGTGTCTGGTAGAGAGAGAGGATGAAGATGCTCAGAAACCAGCCAGCATGGTCATCCACAAGGGCATGTAGGCAAAGAAGGAGCGTTGTTCTAATGGTGAGTTTTGATAGCCCTTTATATAAAACCAAAATATAAAAAAAAGTACTGAATGTGGTAAATTTGCAGATAATCTTAAAGGAATGAGAAAGGTTTAGGCGTCAAATTTGGCATAATATGATAGTTTACATTATGTTCAATTTATGGCCACAGTTCTTATCATTGTCACCTCCTAGCTGAAAGAGTTAGCTGGTAGTATGATTCCTCAAAGTAATAACCACTGTGGTTTCTTTCCTAATACCACCTTCATTAACTGACCCCTGAAAACTGCCAAGACTCTAGAACAAGAGAAAGCACAAAACTTTCCTTTAAGTTTATAATTCTAGGTCTGAGTATAAATTAGAAAACTTTTGACAAACACATTCTTTATTTTTTTTAAACATTCCATAAGCTGATGTGGATAATGAGGGAAAGTGTGAGACCATAGGAAGAGAGTTTAGTCTAGGTTGAACAAAGAAGAACTGCCACCAGGGCCAGGAGTCATGATGAGTACCAAGTAAGTACCTGGAAACACCCAGACAGAATTCAAATGCAAACTGTTGTTTGCCTGTATGGAGCAGGCATCTATGATATGTCCATCCTTGTAATTATTTATACTCTGGGGATGGACCACTAATAACAAACAGCATGCCATCCAATCATTATCCTGCAGAATAAGGATTCTACTGAACTTCACCACTAGGCTGTATGCAACATTTACCTGAGGCTCACAGGGATAACAGTTTCCTCTCACATCCTGGATGAGGGAGGGTACACAGAGCAGACTTGTACACTGCACACATGGATGCTTATTGGTAGAGAGAAAGGGATGTCCCTGCATAGTTAATTTAAAATAAAATGGAATCAACTCAAAGTTCAAATTTTCTCCCAGACCCTACTCACAGAATATTTGCCATAAAAGTGATGGACTTGAGACTTGTCCTAAGCTTCTGATCTTTGCATTATGCCAACTGACTGCAATATGAATTAATCATTAAAAAGTAATAGCCCAGTCAGTGTAGCTCAATGGTTGAGGGCCAACCCATAAACCAGCAGGTCATGATTTGATTCCCAGTCAGGGCACTAGAAGGGGGCATGCAGGAGGCAGCCAATCAATGATTCTCTCTCATCATGGATGTTTCTATCTCTCCCTCCATCTCCCTTCCTCTCTGAATTAAAAAAAAATAAAACAAATTTTTAAAACAGTAATAATAAAGTTAAATAATATTTTCTCTACAGAAATTTTATGCATCTTTTAATATCTTATCATACTTTCCAACACACCTAATGATCTAGATCCTATATAACAAAAGCCCAGTAACTAAATGAAAGAATGACCAGAACAACCGGTTAACCAGTGACTATAACACACACTGACCACCAGGGAGAAGGCACTCAACACAGGAGCTGCCCCTGATGGTCAGTGTGCTCCAACAATGGGAGTGCCACTAGGCTGACCAGGATGAGCGGCTGCTCCCACAATGCGCCGATCCTTGCAGGACACCCCCCCACCAGTGTACAAATCCCATGCACCAGGACTCTAGTCCTATATAATAATATGCAAATTAATCTTCACACCCTCATAATATGGCTGCCTATGACAAGGCCAACAGGAGGATTAGAGAGGATGACCAAATGACTGAACAAGCAGGCTGTGTGGGATAACCAGGCCAGTAGGGGGAGGCAGGAAGGGGTGACTAGGCCAGTGGCAGGGGAGGGGGGGGGGGTTTAGGAATGTCCAGGCTAGCAGGGGAGGAGCAGTTGGGAGCAACCAGGCCAAAAGGGGGTGCAGCTAGGTATGATCAGGCAGGCAGGCAGGTGAGCAATTAGGAACCATTGGTCCAGGATTGTGAGAGGGATGTCTGACTGCCAGAACTGGGCCTAAGTGGGCAGTCAGACATTCCCTGAGGGGTCCCAGGTTGTAGAGGATGCAGGTGCAAATTTTGTGCACTATGCCTCTAGTATATATATATAAAAGCCTAAGCCACCATTACAACCAAATGACCAGGATGACCAGTCTATAAGTGACTATGATGTGCATTGACCATCAGAGGGTAGATGTTCAATGCAGGAGCTGCCCCCTGATAGTCAGTGTGTTCCCACAGCAGCAGTAACACTCATCCAGAAGCCAGGCTCATGGCTGGCACGTGCAGCTGTGGTGGTGGGAGACTCTCCCACCTCCCCAACTGCCTGCCACTTTGTCACTGCTACATCCTCTAAGGGGTCCTGGATTGCTAGAGGTCACAGGCCAGACTGAGGGACCCACTCATCCACAAATCTGGGCACCAGGCCTTTAATACTCAAATAAGAACAATCATAACTAAAATGTATTCAGCATTGGATATGGGTTAGGCATTTTAAAAAATTACATGAATTTCTCACTTAGTCATGTTTTAAATCATTTAATTTAATCATGTTTAATTACCCTTTTAACATATATCATAAATCTCTTCACTTTCTATGCCTGTTACTTTATTCTGTGGTAGGTTCTTAGAAAGTTCTATGCTCATTTCTGCTTCAAGGACTTTGCAGTTTTTAGTCTCTCCTTGAAACAATAACTCTTCTGAGTTCTTCACAAGAATTCCTGTCTTCAATTTTGCTTAAGTTACTTAACTCAGTGTTACCTATTCAGGAAGCACCTTTGTACGCACTTTCTAGGTATTTTTAAAACTTTTTATTGATTTTAGAGAGGAAGGGAAAGGAAGATAGAGATAGAAACATCAATGATGAAAAAGAGTCATTGATTGGCTGCCTCTTCCATGGCCCACACTGGGGATAAAGCCCACAACCTGGGCATGTGCCCTGATCAGCAATAGAACGATGGCCTCCTGATTCATAGGTTGACACTCAACCTCTGAACCATGCTGGCTAGGCTCTAGGTATTTTTAATATTTAAAAATAGCCTATTCCATTTGGTTTTTATATATGATAATCTATTTCATAAATTATTTTACTGTCCCTCTGATTGTCTAAGATTATGTTTTATTTATTACCTATCAGTTTATATTACTTAACTCACTAAGACGTATGTATCTAGAGCATATGAACAGGTTTATCTTGTAGACAGCAGGGAAATGTCATTAAAAAACACAATAAGATACCATATCATAGGCATTAAGTTGGCTAGAATTAAATACACACACACACAAAAAAAAGCAAAACAGGAAATACCACCTATTGATCAGGAAATAAGAAAATATGTCTCTCCCATTCTGCTTATGGGAAAGTAAAATAGCATAGCTATTGTGGAATGCAGTCCAATAGTTCCTCAAAAGCTGTAAGTATAGAACAATTCCATGATTAAGAAATTTTACTCATAGGTTTATACCCAAGAGGAATGAAAACCTATATTCATGCAAAAATGTGGGCATGATGCTGATAACAGCATTACTCCTAGAAGGAAAAAAGGAGAAATGACCCAAATGTTCATCCCTGATAAATGCATAAATTACTGTGGTATATCTGCATAATGGAGCATTATTTGACAATTTAAGGAAAGTACTGATATACACTACACCCTGACTAGACCTTGAAAAAAATTACTGAAAGAATCAGTCAGACACATACACACACACACACACACACACATCACATATAGTGTGATCTTATTTATTGAAATGTCCAGAACAGGCAAATACATAAAGACAGAAAGCAGATTAGTAGGTGTCTAGAGCTGGATTAAAAGTGGTCAGTGCAAAAGGAGAGTGATAGCAATGAGAATGGGAGTTCTTTTGGGGGTGATGAAAATGTTCTAAAATTGATTGTGGTGATGGTTGCATATCACTGTAAATGAAAACCATTGAATTGTACACAAATGGGTAAATTATATGGTTTTTGAATTTCATTTCAATGAAGACATAATAATAAAAGGGGGCCCCGTGGGTAAGAGGACTTTATTCTTTTGTCCAAAGATACAACAGTTTCCCTTTTATTTTTATGTTTTAAACTTCTCCAGGAGAGATATCCTGTTCAATGATATGAAATGTAGTTCTCTCCAACAATTTCAAAATGATGATTTAAAAATGGTCGTTTTATTGGTAGCAAATCATACATTATTTTGCATCATATCGATTCATTTTTTATGATAGCTTTACATGATCAATGATCTGATTTCATTGCGGCATGTAAAAAAATTTTCTAAAATTTCACATTATCAGCACAAATCCTCCTTATCCTGCAACCACATACAAACTGAACGGTGTGTCCTATCTCAAGGTTGGGTTCACTCAACATCTTGAACTGCTTTCAAACACTTGAAGTCAAAGCTTCGAATGTACCTTTTGAAAATGCCTTTGCCCTTCGTTTTTACAACCTTGTGTATTTTAATGGAAATTTAATCTATATGCTTTTGATTAATTGATGCTTAAATCATCAAAACATCACTCTTTCAGTGTGATCTGATATCCATGAAGACTATCGAGACTTTTTAAATAATTCTTTAGAGAATTAAAAAAAAAAAAAGACACCAGGAACTTTTGCTTTTCTCACATTAATGAAAAAGCAGGGTATTTCACTTTTAACATGTTCTAAACATGTCTAAACATGCTCTTTCAGCTGCCATAGGCAGAGGGACAGCAAGGTGCTGGTGACATGCTCCCCATAAGTAAAAGTGCTGACGCTTTTGATGAGACCCAGAGAATGTACAATTCAGAGCCCATTCAGAGCCCATTTTATAGCACTTGTGATCTTTTAGACCTTTTCATCATCATAAAAAATTCTAAAAGTATTAATTTGCATTACTGTGGATGCTGTTACTTATCTAGTTTTATATTTCCACATTTAAATGCATTATGCCTTACTCAGTATTATTAAATATTTTATTGCACTTTATTTAAAAAGTGTTCAATAATCATTTTACATATGCTTTTCACATAGGATGTAAATTTATTTTTACATGAGGTGTAAAAAAAATTACCATGCATTTTATATACATTGGCTGGTTACAAAACCTTTTTCCACTGGGTAATATTCATAGTAGGTAAAAGTAGTGCTACTATTATGAAACAAAAATAATTTAGTTTTAAAATGCAACATTTTAAAAGTGTTTTATTTCTCTATTTTTTCAGTTAAATCAGTTTTGCACTTGATTAAATATATATGAATGATGCATTAGATTACTCTACATCTTCTCAAATTGTATTCTTTTCCTCATTTTTCTAAAAAGAAATACGTAATCTTGTATTTATTTTCTCTGGTCCATATGGATTGGTTACTACCATCTCATCCCAAGTGTCCATTTAAAGATCAATTTCCCTTTTTAAGAAGGTTACTTGATATGACACTTAATAGCTTGATTTTATACAATTATATTTCTTTCCATATAAACAATATGTGGAGAGTTCCATGTGATGTAAAAATATTCTCTGAACTGTCTTCTCATGTGTTTTTTTTCCCATTAAATAGCATCCTCAATTTATACAGATTCTGAATGTATGTGCATTTTTACAAAATTTAAATTCCATTTGCAAATAGCAAATGATTTTTCCCCTTAGGTAGGTAAAGTCTTCATTGTGTGTTGAAATGAATTAATCATTCTTAGGTAGAAAATGCTTGAAAATAGGAAAAAAATTACATAAATAATTGAAGTTTATCTAATTTTTATGTAGTGTTTTCTTTGAAGTGCTGTTAAAGATTCACTCTTTACTAGAAAATACTTTTTCTACTAAAAAAAATATCAATAAACTCAACGTGCACAGCAGTTAACCTTTGCCCTTAATCTATGTATGGCTAGAAAACATCACAATTGTATGTCAAAAATACATGGAAACCTTATATTGTAAATAGCAATCAATGTTCTATGATGTTCTAAAATAATGATTACTTCAATACTAATGTGTTAGGTCCTTTAAATATTTTAATATTGTTAATGTGGTAAAACCTCTGATGATAGAAGTGTATGGAATGTCAAATTTGGTATTATTCTTAGTTTCATAATTCACCAAATATCTTCCCTATATATTAGAAGGAAGAAGCAAATCTATTGTCATTAAACTAAGTCCCCGAGATATATTAGTATGGTTTTATAGAAACAACCATTTTCAATTTAATTGCTCAAGTGTAGTTTTTATTAATCACCCCATAGGGTATTGATGCCATATATATTTATTTCCATTCACTGATTTTCTGTTTTATTTCTGTATGATGAAGAGCAAGAAATTTCTGCCATACTAATGGAATGAGTTAAAATTGACTGTTTGTATTATTTTGGTCATTTTCTCTGTAAGCAGGGTTTATAATGTAAGTCCTAAACTTAACTGTTTAGGTTCAAAAAATTGTGGATAAGGCATATGGCCTTTAGGAATACAGCTTTCAATGTGCTACTTATTTAAGTTTAATGGCCAAAGATGTTTCTGGATTTCTTCCTATCAAAGTAAAGTACTCAAAGCTATTTTGTGTTCATTGGAATGAGAAGATTTTCATAAGCTCTTCCATATATTCTATTTAAGGTAAAAAATATATATGTATAACATATGTAAAATTTTAACAATTTTACATGAATTAGTAGGTAGAAATTTTATATTAAAAGGAGGAGTTCATTTTTAAGCTAAATAAATATTTCTTTCAGCTTAAAGAACAATATTTAACAATTGCTGAAAATGCACACAAAGGCAAAACAATAATCTAAAATATTTTAGCTTCAAGAATTTTTCAGCATACATTATGCCTAATCAATATGGTTGAAAATCTCTCTCTCTCTCTCTCTCTCTTCCTCGTTATATGCATACTTGATTGTATTGTGAATGATGAAGTCCACACTTATTTTTGAAGCCACTTAACAGTTATTTAGAAAGCCTTAATTTTAAATCTGCCATTTCATTAATTTATTTAAACGCCCAATGTATATAATGAATAAATGTTTACTTGTTTTAATTAAATCAATATAATTGAAAAATGCGCATTTTTATTTCAATTATTATCTCAGAGTTACTTGAAAATATGTTACTTAAATATTAATTATTGAACAGTATGCTACTATATATGTTAAAAATAATAAGAATAATACCTTTATTTTACCACAACCTAGTAACCATATTTCAGAGTCTATCTAATAATGAATTCTTAAACTGCTTTATAGAAATAAGTTTTTCTGTTCTGATAACTTTGCTTCTTGCAGCCCTGCTGGCATAAATGTATCCATATTTTCTGCAAGTTATTTGCGAATGTGCAAGTCATCTTTGATTAGTGTAGTGCAGGAATATCTGTCCTGCATTTTGTTCCCACTGGCCATTTATTTTGTTTTGTTATTTTTATTACAAGACTAATCTTCAATGTGACTATTATGTGGCATTTGTATGCTAAAAGTTAACCTCAAATATTCATGTAATTTTAAATTGGTCTATAATGTTGAGATTTATTAATTGGGATTAATTTTGAGTATCAGTATTGTAGCCTTGAGTTTTTGTTGCATAGTAGTATTGGAACTGGAAGTTACATTTCAATGTTAACTGAGTGTTACATGACAAGTAAACAAGTTTAATTGTGTTATTCAACTCATTGACTTTAATGAGTCAATAATAGATGTAATAGTCACCTTAGGACCAGATGGCATAGGCTAAAAAGTTCCCATGGATGCCATTTTTTTCAATCTCAAGTATCTGACAAATATTTTAACTTCCTGCTTTAAGGAAGTAGTTGAAATTTCTTAGCAGCTGGTCAGTTACCCTACACTGCAGCAGCCACTGGGTGCTGGTTACAGCTTAAGTATCAGCTCTATATTCTGAGAGAAAGTAAGGGTGAAAAATCCCTCTTTCTAAACTATAATGCAATGTCGTAATTAAATAATTGTATAAAAGTATTTTACTCAATTAAACAAAAGTTTAGGAAATCTTTCTAAAGGGGATCAATTGCACACAATCTATCTGAAAGTTACGATGAGCCTTCCTACATGTCAGAATGTCAGTTTCACATGTCTATTATTTGTTTGACCTTTCCTAATTTTCTTTCACATGTTTTTTTTTTTGTTATTTTCTTCAACACAGACATACAGAGTATAACAAGAGGTTCACTGTTAAAGTGGCACTTGCATATATTGTGGAGGGGACCATCTAACTCTAGCAGTGGATTCATTGCTAGTTTCATGTCTTCATTTGGCTTTATGAACGGGGTTTATGGTTGTTCTTCTCCTCATATGCTTAATCAGATTCTTTTTAAATAAGGAAATTCAAATATCTCCCTGTTGTGTAATAACTAAAAGCTCATTCTCAGGTGAATGTTGAACTGCTGTCTTGGCAACCAAGAAAATATTTTCAAGAGTGTCATGTTATTATGTTCTTGGAAAAGGCAAATGAATGTTCACCTCGTCAATTTAATGTTACATCAAAAAGGAATTCCTATTTCTTCTGCTAAAACTTTAGGACCTAGAAATGGCACAAATCCATAGTCAAGAATTGATAGCACATTGAACATTATTGGTTTAAAATGAGAACAATCTATTAAGCTCTCTTCAGCTCACCTGCAGCACTGAAGTTTAGGCCATTTTCCCATATGTTTAATGCATAAAGTTTTAGTTGAGTTTAGCACTTAACACTTGTGCTGGATTTGACAGCATAATAACATAACAGCAGCCACTGCAGTGTCCAGTTAAGAAAGGGCATCTTTCAGGATTTTGTATGTGCAAAGATACCTTCATAATAATTGCTATTCTGTTTGTTGGTAATTAGTGCTTTAATTCTCTATGGCTATGGTGGATTGGGGCTGTTTTTCTTAGTAGGTAGAAATATACTATTCTTCATAATTCACAATTTTACATTTGGTCCAATAGAAAAAAAAAAGCCTATCTCTTGGTAATGGTAGAAAAATGTATTGAGAAAAGTTCTACTGAGAAAAATGAGAAACACTGGGTAATCTTTTTTAACCTAAAGGCATATTTTAAGATGCTTCCAAAATCTAACCTAACTAAATTCACTTAGAGACTTGAAACTCTCCAGGAGAATCTGGTGATCCTGGAGGATAATATAAAGACTTTAAGAAGAACAAGTAGAGTTATAACAGTCATGTGGTATTTATGAGAGAAAATATATAAGGTCAGGGTGCACCAGAAATTGAGGCACTCTGACAAATCAACCTAAATTTAGTTTAGGATCCCAAAGAAGCTCTACTATAAAAGTAAGTGGAATAAGACATAGAGCAGCCTAGTGATAATTGAGATCTGCTCTTCCTTAAAATAAGGTAACATTGAATTGACATTATCCCTAGAATCCCAACAGAAGGAAACACAAATATTTTGAAGGAAAAAAAAACATTTTATTATATTTCAAACTATGTTTTTTATTTTATTTTTTAAATATATTTTATTGATGTTTTACAGAGAGGAAAGAAGAGGGTTAGAGAGTTAAAGACATTGATGAGAGAGAGAGACATCGATCAGCTGCCTCTTGCAAGCCCCCTACTGGGGATGTGCCCACAACCAAGGTAAATGCCCTTGACCAGAATCCACTGAGCCAAACAGGTTTCGGCTATTTTAATTTTTATTTTTATTAGCCATGTACTCTACCAGGCAAACAAAAGGACAAAAGCAATTTTTTTCAAGCAGAGATGAACAAGTAAAGATTCATGCATCTTTAAATAACATTGTTTAGTTGTTTTTTTTTTAAATAAAATTACGAATTTACAAAAATAACTAGAAATTATCTAAAAAGAAACCAATAACTGAATCTGAAAAAAAACACAAAATAAACTAACAAGCAGAACAGACACAGACTTACAGATACAGAGAACGTTTTGACTGTTGCCAGATGGGAGGACAATTGAAGGATGGGTGAAAAAGGTTAAGGGATTAAGAAGTACAAATTGATTGTTACAGAATAGTCTTGGGAATGTAAAGTACAGCATAGGAAATGTAGTCAATAACCTAAATATATAAAGAGCCAGGGACCATAATGTCCAAAACAACTGAAGGTTCAACTGAATACCAGCTACAGATGCAGCAGGCTTGTGTGGGTGGAGACTGGTGAGCCCGCCCAACTGCTGACCTCATGGTGTCCCCTCTCCCCCAGGCTCCTATGGATCACTGATGGTGAACAGGGCGAATCAGGGTGGGTGGCAGCAGGACCAGGCTTGCTTTCAGGTCATTGGGATCACCAGCTCATCCCCGGCTGCTCTGGGGCACAGGCCTGCAGAAAAGAGGACACTGGAGACTTCACCTCTATGCATATGATGGAACGCACAGCCCACTTTCTCACAACACAACCAGCCCCTCCAGACTTGCCCCACCCCTCAGGGAGTGGTTAGGGAAACCCCTAGACAACACAACTGAGTGTGTGTTTGATGGAGAAGTCAACAAAATAGGTTGCGGGGGAGTGGGAGTCTTAAGCATCCACTGGAAAATGGTTCAGCACGGTACCTTTCTCATTGCAAATCAGGACAGCACAGCCTAGGGGCCCTTGCATCCCACTTTATGGAAGTACTGGGCAAAAAAATCTCTGCTCACTGGAGCCTCTCTGACATGCTGGGCCCCATAAGGAAAGCGTGCATGTGGTGTCACCTTCCATCCTGGAGGTAAAGGGCCCCAAGAGGCACTTTCACTCTCTGAGCCCCAACAGCGACCTTCAGGGGCCAGGAGCTGTCTGGGCACCACCAGAGTGCGGGCCTGAAGACAGGATGATCTCCTGGTTGGGCTGGCCAACCATCTCTACTAGGGGCACCAAAGGAAGGTGCCGAGTCCTGGGACACGGCAAGACTGCAGGGGTTTTGCTTTTCCCCAAGCCAGACCAGCTTTCGCTTTTGAGTCCCACCAGCTTCTCCTCCCCATGGGACCTGCCCTGGCAGCCAAGGCTGCCACACTTGCCCAGATGACCCAGGTATTATGCGTAGCCGGGGCACCTTGAAGTTGGAGGAGCTACAGTGCTGCTTCGGGGACAGCATTGGTGTGGACGCTCTGGAGAGGCTGCTGTGGGAGTCCTGCCACTTTGTGGTGGTGACATGGGCTTTGTGGCCTCTATCCCTGAGCAGGTGGTGCTGGCTGTCTCTGTGCTCTGCCTGTGTCACAGTCACCATCACCTCAAGCCCACTGGGGTATGGCTCTGCAGGCAGCTGCACTTCTGCAAGTTTATGGTCCTGTGAGCCTGCAAGTTCCTCAAAACCTGGAAAGGTGCCATGGCCAGGGAGTGGAGGGGGTGGCAGGAAAGTTGAGGACCACTTTCACTCTATTCACAGGCTTTGAGTCCTTTCCAAAGTTTGAGAAGGTGATTTGGTGGCCTTTCCCTCTAATTCTCCTCAGTGAGCATTTATTGAACACCTACTGAATTCCTGGCACTGTGTGTGGGTGGGACTAGGTTGGAGCTGTGCCCTCAAGGCTCCTGATAGCAGAGAGTGATTTAGAGGCTGAGACAACCTGGGTGTGGCTGCACCCACTTGAGAGTGGGAGAAGTGGATAAGGGAGTGGGGTGAGAGGGGAGTGTGGTGTCATGGATACGGAAGCGGGAGAAGGGGGCTCTTCTGAATAAAACAGGTCACATCTTGCTTCCCAGGATCTTAGAGGGCCACCAACTGGGGGATTCCTCAGCCCCAGCCAAAGGAATCTCTCAGTGTGCATTCCCACAAGCTTACAAGCCTATAGAACTTTCTGGGGCATCTAATATGCTAATTAGACTGGACATCTTCTAGACATCCTTCTGGACAAAGCTATGATGGTGAGGGCCGAGTCAAAGGTGGTTAAGGATAATCAGTCTGGCAGGGGAAGGCAGTGGCGGGTGAGATCAGGCTGGCAGGAGAGGGCAGTTAGGAATGATTAGGCACACAGAGGCAATTAGGGATGATCAGGAAGGCAGACAGAGGGGTTAAGGACAATCAGGCAGATATGCAGGTGAGCAATTAGAAGCCAGCAATCCCAGATTGCAACTGGTAGTCAGACATCCCCAAGGGGTTTCTGATTGAAGAGGTTGTAGGCTGGGCTGAGGGAACCCCTACTCCATGCACAAATTTCATATATCGGGTCAGTAGTATTCTAATAACTATATATGGTGTCAGAGGGGTATGAGATTTATTGAGATGATAACTTACGTAAGTTGTATAAAGTCTAATCACTATATTGTATACCTGAAACTAATATATATTGTATGTCAACTGTTGCCATAACCTTTGTGGCAGGGGTTCATGATCTAAAGAAGGGGCTGATGCACAAATGAAAACACTAGAGAAGAAATATGAATTTAGAAGGCATGAGGGGCCGGGTGGAGATCTCTCTCTTGGAGAGGCACACTGAAATCTGGCCTTATCCACTTTTTTATTCAATTTTAGATACACATCTTGACCTCAGTAAAGCACAGCAAACAGGTAGCAGACAGACTGTCTCTAAGGTCAATAAAGATAAGTAAAGATCATTAAGATTCAGTAAACATTTACTTTGAGGCTATTAGGTCAGGAAATTGCTTTGATCCACCACTATCTCAACAGAACAATGGTGCTTGGCATTAGCCTTGCTAATGCCCAAGGTCCATCGACCTTCCGCAATTCTTAATGTACTCTCATGATAGTATGGGCAGTGGATGGCTTCCCACAAACTGTAATTGAAAAAATGATTTCAAAAAAGAACCAAGTGAAAAACATATAGCTGAATAATAAAATATATGCAATTAATAATAGGATAAATATATTTAGCAGTGGAATAGAAACACTAAAGAAAGAATAAGTAAAATGGAATATATGATGAATATATCTCCCTAAGAATGAAAAAATAGGTTAAAACATTGAAAGTATGAAAATATTTTATAGACATAGAATAGAGTAAAAATTGTAATTGTACATATAATTGGAGTTTCTGATGCCATTGTAATTAGCCAATTATTAATAGTAGGAAAGAAGAAAAGGGAAAGCCAGGCATTATAGGGATTTGTCCTGTAAAACACTGATGAAAGGAGACTGGAAAAAGGAAATATATATGCATGTCCAGTGAAGTTGAAGTAACATAGGGAAGGTGCTTGTTATAAGTCACACTTATTCGACATAGCATACTAAAATATTTAATAATGTAGAGGTATCAAGTCTTATACTCTGAGACAGACTAGAAAAAAATAACGTATGTGTATTTTATATGTTTATATCAAAGTATGTAATAATCTACTTTGCAAATCAGCCATCACGCCATTACACCCACAAGCCATGCCCACTAGCCAATCAAGAGTGAGTATGCAAATTAACCCCAATCAAGATCTCTGTGGCCACAGAGCAAACAGGAGGCTTGGGTTTCCCTGGCAATGGAGGAATCTAAGCTTTCCGCACACTCTGGCTGGCCCAGGCCTTCATTCAAGGCCATCAAATTTCAATCATAGAAGATAAATAAATCCCAACAAAAATAGTAGCACCACAGAGCTGGAAAGAGCAGTAAGCGTGAGTTTCCCTTGGCAATGGAGGAAGCCAAGCTTCCCTGCCTCCCTGGCTGCCCAGGCCTACATTAGAGGCTACAAAGTTTCAATTATAGAAGATAAATAAATCCCAGATACCAGGGCCTCCATTTGGGTCGCTGGGTGGCGTGGCTGGCTTGTGAACCACTACAGGCCTCTCACCCAGGCCACACCATTCCCCAAGGGAACCCCTACCCTGATCTGGGACACCTTTAAGGGAATACCAGCTGACCCCTACCCATCACTATGCCTCTAGCCTATCTAATAAGAGTAATATGCAAATTGACTATCATTCCAACACACAAGATGGCTGCTCCTATGTGGTCAAAGATACTGCCTCCATGTGGACACAAGATGGCCACCACAAGATGGCCAGCCAGAGAGGGAGTTGGGAGGGACTAGGCCTGCAAGAGGGAAGTTAGGGGTGACCTGGCCAGCAGTGGAGGGAAGTTGAGGAGGACCAGGCCTGTAGAAGAGGGCAGTTAGGAGCAAACAGGTTGGCAGGGGAGCAGTTAGGCATCAATCAGGCTGGCATGGGAAGGGTTAGGGGTGATCAGGCTGGCAGGCAGGCAAGCATTTGGGAGCCAGCAGTCCTGGATTTTGAAAAATATATCTGACTGCCCGTTTAGGCCTGATCCTGGTAAGCTTGATCACCCCTAACTGCGCCCCCATTAGGATCAGGCCTAAATGAGCACCTGGGCATCCCTCTAAAGGTCCCAGATTGAAGAGGGTACAGGCTGGGCAAAGGGACGCCCTTCCAGTGCATGAATTTTGTGCACCAGGCCTCTACTATAAAATAAAAGATTGGCAATATCAAATGTGCTACAAATGGAAAACTTAGTGGGAGTGTAAATGGATATAGTAATTCAGAACAATATGGCTAACCATCTACTTATGCTGAGAATATTCATAACATGACCAAGTTATTTTAAAAAATATTCAACATATATGCATATGCAAGTAAGCCAAAAGACTTTGTCTGTTCCTAGTAACAGTAAATGTAGCAGTTAAACACTAACTTGAAACAACTCAAAAGTCTATCAAGAGCAGAATAAATAAAATCATCAGTGGTACATTCATAAAATGGCATTATAGACAGCAATGAAATAAAATAACCTCCTATTACATAAAAATGAAATGCATGAGAAGATGCAAAAACTAATTATTTCCTACTTTATTATCTTCTTTATATGAATTTGAGAAACAGACAAACCAGTCTATGTTGATAGAAGCCTGGAGAGTGGAGACTTAGATGGGTGGGGATCAGTGGTGATCCGAGTCAGAATGCGTTTCCTAGGCATTGGTGATGT
>PVJN01029516.1:0-26256 GCA_004026805.1 Lasiurus borealis | reverse complement strand
TTTCCCAAGCCTGATGGTAGACTTGGGAGAACAGGCATCAATTTGTAACCACCTAGCCCCACAATCATAGCATCTTAGCCAGCTCTTTGGACCTCACTGATGAAAGTAAATAAAATAATTTGGAGTTCACTTTTACTTATTTTTTCTAGCTACATTTGCCTCGTCCAATTATCCAGCATGTTAACCTTAGAACTATCAGCTGCACTTTTACCTAGATCAGCAATATCATTGAATTTGAAGAGTAAAGGTTAAATGGTCAAATTAGCTTTCCCTACAGCTGCACATGCTACTTGGAGGGTGATGCACTTTCTCATTTCCTTGGGAGGGTGTGTAGTAAAGGAAAATGGGAGTGGCTCTCTGATTTGTCCCAATGGCAGTGAGCAATCCACACAAAAAGCAGACAGTTAATGCTCAGCTGCTCAGACCAGTCAAGCAAGCTACCAAGTCCCAGCTGTGCCTCTTGATGTTTTCTGATTGCACCTACTCCTCAATCTGTGAACTGTTTTCTGAACTCAGATTCATCAAGCACTGCTGCTTTAAAAACGCATGCAGGCCGGCATCCTAGGATATGCCATTATAAGCGGCTGCCAGGGGATCTTCTAGGAGATAAATGGAATCTGTGTGAAGTAAATTAGTGTGAACCAGTTAATCTGAGTGTCAGCCTTGAGCCACTTCCGTGGATAACTAGCTGGCTCACTGGCGGCCAGGGCCTTCTGCCACATGTGAGCTGGAATCTCTGAGATTCTGTTCCACAGAATGGGGACAATGTTGGGGCTGCTTATTCTTGGAGGAAGGCCAATTTGAACTGTGTTTTAGATTTGTCAATGAAATGGAAAGCATTTTTGTTTACCTCCCTACTCTGATTATACTGAACTAGAGGCCTGGTGCATGAAATTCATGCATGGGGGGAGGGTGTCTTTCAGCCCAGCTTGCACTTTCTCCAATCTGGGACCCCTCAGGGATGTCCAACTTCCAGGATTGGGCCTAAACGGACAGTCGGGCATCCCTCTCACCATCCAGGAATGATGGCTCCCAATTGCTCACCTGCCTGCCTTCCTGATTCCCCCTAACTGCTTCTGCCTGCCAGCCTGATCACCCCCTAACCACTCTTCTGACAGCCTGATTGATGTCTAACTGCTCCCCTGCCAGCTTGATTGCCCCCCTAACTGCCCTCCCCTGCAGGACTGAGTTCCCCACAACTGTCCTTCCTTGCAGGCCTGGTCACCCTCAACTTCCCTCCTCTGCTGGTCTGGTCACCTCTAACTGCCCTCCCCTGTAGGCCTGGACCCCCCAACTTCTCTCTCCTACAGGCCTGGGTACTCCCAAGTCCCCTTCTCTACAGGCCCAGTCACCCTCAACTTTCCTCCTCTGCCAGCCTGGTCATCCCTAACTGCCCTCCCCTGATTGCCCCCAACTGCCCTCCCTTGCTGGCCTTATCGCCCACAGCTGTCCTCCTTTGCAGGCCTGGGTCCCTCCCAACTACTCTCCCCTGATGACCATCTTGTGGTGGCCATATTGTGTCTACATGGGGGCAGGATCTTTGACCATATGGGGGCAGCCATCTTGTGTGTTGGAGTGATGGTCAATCTACATATTACTCTTTTATTAGATAGAGGCCTGGTGCATGGGTGGGGGCCAGTTGGTTTGCCCAAATGGTGTCCCAGATCAGGGTGGGGGTTCACTCGGGGTGTGGGGCAGCCTGGAAAAGGGGCCTGTGATGGTTTGCAGGCTGGCCATGCCCCCCAGTGACCCAAGCAGAGGCTCTGGTATCTGGGATTTATTTTTCTTCTACAATTAAAACTTGGTAGCCTTAAGTGGAGGCCAAGACAGGCCAGGGCTGCAGAAGCTTGGCTTCTCCATTGCTAGGGGCATCCCTAGCCTCCTGCTCTCTCCAGGTTTGTGGCTGATGCCATTTTTGTTGAGATTTATGTATGTTCTATACAGTGGTACCTCGAGATACAAGTGCCCTAACATAAGAGATTTTTGAGATACAAGCTGTCAAGGGAGCAATTTTTGCTTTGAAATACGAGCAACATTTGAGATACAAGTAATCGCGCGGATCACACTGCTGCACACAACCCACCAATTTACCGAGACTCGAGTGTCTCATAGTTTCCCACACCTCAAGGTTACGGAACAAATTAAACTCGTTATCTCGAGGTACCACTGTAATTGAAACTTTGTAGCCTTGAGTGGAGGCCTGGGCCCTCCAGAGTGTGTGGAAAACTTGGCTTCCTCCATCGCCAGAAACCCAAGCCTCGCTCCTGTTCAGTTTGTGGCCGCAGCCATCTTAATTGAGGTTACTTTGCATACTTGCTCCTGATTGGCTGGTGGGCGTGGCTTGTGGATGTGGTGGAGTACTGGTTAATTTGCATATTATTATTGTATTAGCTATGATGGCTCTAAGTTGGACTTCTTTCATGGAAAATAATAGAATAAAAATGCCCTGTAAAAAACGGCTTCCTCCTTGTTCAAGCTGCCATTTTGTGTACTCAAACTGTGCTGTGTTGGGCTGAGCCTCCTAAGACCTGGATGATTTTAAAACAAAAAAATTGCCATCATTAGTAAAAACAAGTTCAATCTAAATTTCTTCAGGTTTTTTTGTTTGTTGTTTGTTTGATTTTGAGGAATAAATCTGTATAATTTTTAATTCAGGACCAGTTGGAGGTTCTATGCAAAGCCAATGATCATGGTTCCCTGTAGATGCTCAACGCAGCTATTGGAGAACATTGGCAAAGCCCCTCAATAGCAATTAGAATGAGAGAACCTTTTAAAATCATGTAACTGATCCATAGAAAGAATGTAGAGACAAAAATGTATATGAACCACTAGATCCATAAGAATTATTATTTAATATGATTAAATGGTAAGTTTAAATGATATTATATAAAAATCATGTTTTTATAATTCAATATTTCTTTAGAGGATATAATATATTCTTACATTAAGACCACAAGAATTCATTTTATCTAATTCAATTACAACAAATTTATCATTATTTCTTTTTTCTTTTATTACATTAATAAAACTTTTTATCACCAGTGAGATGGTTAGGCATAGAATAAAATATATAAAATAGAATAAATGTGAGCCTTATATTTGGGGAAAATTTATAAGAGCATTTTCACCTCCATCTCCATTTTGCCTTTCATTAAAAAGGGGGGAAAATCTTAGAATAAGAACTTGGGCAAAACAAAAATTGTTTATTCAACAAATAAGCATGCTTTCTTTTTTAGGCTCCCCTCCCAGACTCATGCATCTGTAAGGTAGCTTGTGCGTACTTTATGTGAAGGTACAACCATTACTGGTTCCACGGAGACACATTTTATATATAAGATACATTTCAGTGTGTAGTAAGTCTATGGATGTTAGACGGCATGAATCATAGCAAAGATCAAATCAAAAGCTTTAAAAATTGAGTGACCCTTTCCTTGAACTAATGAAACAAAAATGGGATGTCCTGTGAGAACAAAATTTGTTTTATGTCTGTACATTGGGTTCAGAAAAATGAAATCCCTAGGGTAAATTTAACTTTATATTTTATGAGGGGGGAAAAAAAGAGAGTGAAAATCAGTGAATTTTCTCTTCTGTTGTAGGGCGCAGGTATAATATTTTACAATGTAGGACTCTTCGTTTACAAAATTCTTTGAAGGGAGGGAAAGTAGTGTTGTAATGATGCTTTAACCTAGCTAGAAATCTTGCTCAACATGGTTCACCCCATGTCTACATAATCTCATTCAATACAGAGAAAGACTTCCCTAGCAATTACTGTCCTTGCCATAAAGAAACTGTCCCCTGAGCATGAGACTTATCTTGTTTGTTTCCATACTGTTTATGAATTTCCAACTATCTGAGACAAGCTACAGATGACAGAAATTGACACAGTGGGTCAGGTCTATTATTCTTCCAGTTCATTCTTGTGATTGTAGCACTAAAAGTTTGATTGTAGTGAAGTAAAGTTGTCCTCACATCAGCTTCAAAATTTTAAGATGTGCCTAAAGCATATTTATTCTTTATTAATGTAGCTCAATAAAAAAAAATCAGACATAATAATCAAAGAATGCGATAAGAATAATAACACAGGCCAAATAAACTGCTAAGAAACACAGAATAGGGAAGAAATATAATGTTAACTTGTAGGTTGATGAAAACTCTAGGAAAAGGTAGCATTTGAGTTGAGTCTTGAATAAGGAAAAGTATTTTGGCAAGCAGAGATTTGGAGAATATATCATGCTGGTGATTCTCTCAAAAGCACCGATGTGAAATATAAATAGCATACGTAGGGGATATCCAACTACCAGATATTATATCATAATTTAAAAGGGGGAGATATAGCATCCAGCAAGAAACCTCTAGATGTGAGTTGAGAAGATATCATGAAAAGCCCTCAATTCCATGGCTCCAGAATCCCTCATTGCTGACAATAGAAGTGATTGTAGGTTTTTCTAAATAGAAGTTACATGTGATTAAAACTTGGTTTTAGGGATATGACTTGTCTGTTTAAGGAATTACTGGAGAAAAAGATATGTCTTACCAGGCTATTAAAATAGAGGAGTGACTCTGGTAATGGGAAATAGGATGAGAGGGGTGGGAGGAACTAAAGGTTAGAAAATGGCAGTCATAACATAGGTATGTAGAACTTCTTGGCAATTTTACAAATATCATTTACATTCTTCTTTGTAATGGAGTCTTGGTCTTCCTAATTTCTTCCAGAGATATTCTGGTACTATATTAAATCTCCTCCCAACCCCTACTTCCTCCCAGACCTATAGTTGGCCTTAAATTCCGTTGTATCCTATATTGGCTACCATCACTGGGGACACACATAGGATTCCAGGTGTGGAGGCCTCCTGGGCTCAATTGTTGCCTTTCTTGTGGTTGGTTTATTGTGTTGATCATCCCCTTCCTAAAGTGCCAGCCTTCTCTTAACCACTTGCCTACATTTTTACATTGGCTAAGGTCCTTGAGTGATAGCAAATGGTAGCTAAGAGACATGTTCTTATTACATATACTTTGGATCATGTTTTCTTTTAATGTTTCCTAAGATTTGCTATACTGAAATGTGTATATAGCAGGTGTTCTAATTGATAGGGATTTAGAAATTGCTTCTGTAATTAAGCTGATCAGTCTAACATTTCACGATTCAGGAACCCATTGTGTCCTCATAAATCCTGGAGATTTCACCATGTATTCTTGTAAAAAATTTGTAAAAATTTATTAAGAAGCCTATTTTATACTGTATTATCTGAAAACATTGTCCCTAGCCAGGTGGCTCAGTTGGTTGGAGTGTAACCCTGTACATTAGAAGACTGCAGGTTCCATCCCCTTAGGACATACAGAAGCAACCGATTGATGTTTCTCTCTCACATTGATGTTTTTCTCTCTCCAATTCTTTCTCTAAAATAAATAAACATACCTTTAGGTAAGTATTAAAAAAATAAATAGTAAAAAATATCTGTTTATCTCTTAGCTTTTGTTTTCTGTTCTTTATTTCTCTATGATTCTCTTTTGTATGGAACTAGTTTTGTACAAGTCTCATTATAGTTGACCATTTCCCTTTATTCATATCATACTTGTTCTTTAGTTTGCTTTCTTTAGGTGTGTTTCTCTATCCATTATTTATAGTTGCATTGGCTTGTCTAGTATCTAAATGAGACTCTACTACTTATCAAGGTCAAAGTCATTTTTATATTTTGGAAAACCATCTCTTTTTAAAATGTATTTGTTTTTGACACCATTATAGATGTCCATCACTCCCCCGCCCCTCACTTTACATCTCTTAGAGATATTAGTACAATTATTGACTATAATACAGTGACACAGCTTAAGGATTTGAGAAAGTATCTTTTAATTATTTATCCCCCAATAAAATTAATATTTTGAAATGAATAGCTTCATTTTATATATGTGACCATAAGAAGCAATCAATTCCAACAGACTACCTATGTTTCTGTGTTTGACACCAGTGCATGTATTGGATGTAATGTGCAAGACAGTAATGCTTGCTGCAGAGTACATTATAATACAATGGTAAGTCACAGTATTACCATCCAAACATGCCTTCCATTCAATTTCAGCAAGTTCTCAAGTATGCTAACATACCCTTTTGCTGTTATTCAAATAAAAATAAATCAATTCAGAGTAGTAACCAAGCTAATTATATGGTAACTTAGATCTATTCTTCCTTGCTTTCTTCTTAATGTTGACAAAGCACTAGAAGATGAAGGTATAATCTAGATAATTTGATTTTCTTATTTTCCATTTTCTATCTAAGAGATAAAAGTGCTCTCATACTGGACTAACCATCTGAGACAAAGGTTTTTCCTTGAGATAGAGACAGCTATCAGCTGGGAATTTGAGACTATCTGCCAACCATTCTCCCCCTGCTGATATTGTCATCTTAGGTGCAGCTTCTGGAAAAGTTGCTGCTCTTAAGAATTCCAATGGTAGTGCCATATGACAGTTTCTTCTCCCTCTGATTCAAGACGAAAAACATTTGGTATTTTTTTTCTTGTGGGAAACCATAAACTTTGCTGTGGTTTAAATTGCCATATGCTGTGAATCCTTATCTTAAGTTTCTATATAAATCATCTTTATCTCTAATCTTAATGCTAGCTTGATACTATTTTGATTGAAGGATCTCTTGTTTTCCCAATTTTCTTCTAAATTTTTAAATGCAAGCTGGGAAGTTTGCTATAAATTCTTATGATTCTCCTTTTACTTACAATTATTCAATTTGTCAATATATGGGGACCTACTTATTTTCTTCTTTGAAATATGTTCCTGCTTTCAATTTCTTGAACTTCTGAACAGTAATGTATTTCTGTATTTACTATGGGATTTGGCCCTTATGAGAAAAGTCAAATGACTTTTGCAGAAAACCTTAACTACATGAAGAGTGTGGGAGTTGATTTCCATACATTCATAGAATTCATTCATCACCTATACTTTCTTATAGTAATGAAGAGGTCCTTTCAGATAAGATGTTCTTGAGTCCCTTTTCTTATTTTTTTAAAGTTAACATATTTTATTATTAATTTTTTATACATATCTCCTCTTTGCCCCCCTCTCTCCCAGGCATACCCCAACCCCCCAGTGTCTATGTTCATTGGTTATGCTTATATGCATGCATACAAGTCCTTTGATCGATCTCTTATCTACCCCACCTAACCTTAATCTTCCTGCTGTAGTTTCACAGTCTGTTTGATGATTTACTGCCTCTGTATCTATCCTTTTGTTCATCAGTTTATAATGTTCTTTATTATCCACAAATGAGTGAGATCATGTGATGCTTCTCCTTCATTGACTGGCTTATTTCACTAAGCATAAGGCTCTCCAGTTCCATCCAGATTGAGTTCCTTTTCTTGAATAATTGTCTCTATGGCTTAAATGAGACAGTATTTAACTTGCTAATTTAACCAGATTAGTTTTTAGACCTAGAAATTCTCTACCAAAGTATAGGTAAGTATAAAAATGATGTAAGTAATGTTTTCCTGGGTTCTTTCCACTCTTAATTTACTCAGAATAAAATTAAGGACTAATGTTGTAGAAGATGCTCAGGAACTAAAGTAGTAGAAATTATTTTGATTTGATGTTTAAAAAGGGGGAGGGGTGCTCTTCCACTGAGCACCTCTCCTTAGAGCACCACTTGCCCATGAAATGGTACTCTAAAGGGCACATATAGAAATTCAAGCAAACCTCTCTCTAGTGCCAAAACCGATTTGGCTCAGTGGATAGAGTGTTGGCCTGTGGACTGAAAGGTCCCAGGTTCGATTCCGGTTGGGGGCATGTACCTTGCTTGTGGGCACATCCCCAGTAGGGGGCATGCAGGAGGCCGCTGATCAATGTCTCTCTCTCATTGATGTTTTGACTTCCTATCCCTCTCTCCTCCTCTCTGTAAAAAGTCAATAAAATATATTTTAAAAAACAACAACAAAAAACAAAAACAAAAACAAAAAACAACTTCTCACTGGTGACCCTGAAAATTACTCTTTTTTGGGGGGAAGAGGGTGCTGGGGGAGTTGAGGAAATGCAGCAGAAAGAGGAGAAATAATTACATCGTTCCCTGTTATTCTCCCTTCCTACTCCTCAACTTACATGTTTCCAATGTGATACTCTCTCCATCCTCTATCCAATATATCTCAACAGTCTGTTTCAGTTTGAATGTTTCAATAACTTGATTAGAGTTGTTTTTCATGCCAGGTTTGACTAAGACAAATAACATCATGGATTCCATTCTTACACATAAAAGACATTCGTGCACTAGGGAGGGTTGGGTCCCTCAGCCCAGCCTGAGCCCTCTTGCCATCCAGGATCCCTCAGACAATGTCTGCCTGCCCACAGGGACCAGGCCTAACTCAGCAGTCAGACATCCCCCTTAGCACTGCTGCAGAAGCGGGAGAGGCTCCCACCACCGCCGCTGTGCTCACCACCCATGAGCTCAGCTTCTGGAGGAGCACACTGATCATGGTGCAGAGGGGAGGGGGGGGGCGGGGCGCAGAAGGGCAGTTCTTGTGTTGAGCATCTGCTCCCTGGTGGTCAGTGTGCATCATAGCTACCGGTTCCACTCTTAGGTCGATTTGCTTATTAGGGTTTTATTACATAGGATGGAATGGAAAGAGTTGAAACTCCACTGATTCTCCTTTAAGAGGTTTGACTAAGGAAAATACAGTCCCACAGGTATGCCACCCTCTCCATGAACCTGTCTATTTAATTGACAAACAATAATTGAGAACTTTTAAAATATATATATAATTCTATTGATTTCAGAGAGTAAGGGAAAGAGAGAGAGAGAGAGAGAGAGAGAGAGAGAGAGAGAGAGAGAGAGAGAGAAACATCAATGATGAGAGATAATCATTGCCTGGCTGCTTCCTGCATGCTCCCCACTGGGGATTGAGCCCGCGACCCAGGCATGTGCCTTTGGCCAGAATTGAACCTGAGACACTTCAGTCCACAGGCTGATGCTCTATCCACTGGGCCAATCCAGCTAAGGCAGTTGAGAACATCTTCATGCCTGGAGCTCTGAAGCCAAGATGGAGCCAGACTTCAGAGGAGTCTAGTGCACATACAGCCTAACCTAACCCAGACCACCTCACATCCAGGCCAGAGCTTGTCCACGGCAATTGTGTTACTTGTAGTTATTACATAGACCCAAATAATTTAGTTTAGGTTGATTTGCTAAGCAAATATGTCCTTCAGTACAAGATAAATCAACCTAAACTAAATTCTTTCTCATCATTGATGGATGAAGAGAGGGGTTGTTTAAAGGAATTAATTGCATAAACATGATTCTAAGAAAAGATTTGGTTTTAAAGATGTTTTGTTGCACCATTGGCAAACATCTAGTGAATGCTTTTCTGTGCTAAAGATTCACCTTGTTTGTTCTCAGGAGTAGTCATACTGTATCCTCATTCCTTTATTGGTCATCTTTTCATAGGGCTACCTCACACTGGCATTGCAACTACCCAAGTATCTCTCTGAAGCTGCCCTGATTTCTTCTGTCCCTAAATGCGATTGGACATTGCCACTTGTAGTAAAATAACAATCTCACTTAATTCAGAAAGTGCCTCAGAAGTTCTCATTATTTACTACAAGGGTAGTGTAGTAGCCATTTATGCTCCTATTATCCTCAGTGATATATTGAATGGTTGGTTAGTGTTGGACTCCGAACTCACAGAATATTTATCTCAGAGCCAGAAAATGTTAAGGAGGTTGTCTTGTCCAACTGTCTCATTTTATTAATAAAATTTCAGGAAAGTGAAATGACATATTCAAGGTCATACTATTATGAGTACAGGTGGAATTAAAAAACAGATCTTCTGGGTCCTGTTAATTGAGCTTTCTTCCAATAAAACCAACCACTCCCCGACACACGCATACACCCAGGAACTCAGAAGTTCCTCTTTATAGTAAAATTATTGATACTCATTTTTGTTTAGCATCCAAATATATGTATTAATTTAAACAATGAGAACTTATATTTTCCTTTCAGAAAAAAGGTGGACAGGATCTCCCTCATTATTATTATCATGAAATTAGTAATAGATTTGGGGGGATGTTTGGATATGTTTGAACTATAACCTAGGCCTGACCTTAAGAGTTCTCCCTTAAATTACAAGTGAAATTAATCATTGCTTTTTAAATTCTTAGGAATTCTTGTTATTACTTTCACTCAGCTATTTCATAAATACTCCTAGTACCTGCCTTAGGCTAGAGATGCACTTGCTTGTTTATAGGCCTTAACAAAACAGTCCATTGTTCAAACACCCTAGAGAACAGAGGAAATTTCTGTACCTGAGAGGCATAAGCTGTGTTTTAAAAGATTTAGTAAATAATACTTCTTTTTCATTTATCTTCTAAATTATTTGGGTGATCTAGCCATTCACCTCACTTGCAGACATTGGCTATAGACAGATTTTTTTTTTCCTCAGATCAGATATAGTCAATAATTTGATCCAGTCCCAAAATATTTAAATACAATAATTTCAATTCTATACACCTAGTAAGGATATCAAAAAGTAGTAATTCTTCACGGTATTTTGGAAAGTTTATTTCTTTACCAATTAAAAAAATACCATCCTTAAAGCAATTTATATTACAAAATGTTATACAGAAAATATTCCATATCATAATTGCAGGAAGATAGCCAAAGCTTACAAGTCTAATGTTAATTCTTCTTGCTGAACTTGTTCATAAAATAATTATTACTTAGTTATAAAGAAGGTTTAGATATTTTATTTAATTCTAGGCATCTCTATATGATTTTTCCCATTTCTAATCTATGCTGAAGACTGAAAGTAACCTGATGTAGCTACTGCTATTCATAGAATCAAGAGGTCCTATCACTTGATTATCTCAGTATAGATATTTTTAAAGTAGGGGTAATACGTATATATCTCTTTAGCTAGATTTGTTTTCCTGACAGAAACACTTTGTAAAATAATGTCAATTAGGGGTCTGTTCAAATGACATCTTCTTTGCTTATAAATTTGTATTATCACTTAAAAAGCATTTTTACTGATTATATCTCCATCTAACTTAAAACTTATTGCATTCTTCTGTGATCTGTGAGTATTGTATTAGTATTAACTTCTACTTGAATGTAATGTAATTTTTTCTTTTTTCTTGTAAGCCTCTGCAAAGATTTTTTTTAGTGATTTCATGCTGACTCCTTAAGATTAGGAAGAGACCTAAATTATCAAATGAGGAAGTGACCCTCTTGGCCACCATATTGAGCTAGTAGACTTGAACTCAGGACTTTGACTTCTTTCCCCTGCTCACTCCACAAATTGAGCAGTCTTTTCATCTTTCTTGACTTCTGCAACTTCTACATTATTTTTAAAGTGTGATTAAGATTTTTGTCAGAGTTTTATCTCCTACTACAGTGATTTATTTTGTTCAGTTGACCAATATTTCAAACTGTTATATGTTTTTATTAATGATTTTCCTATCAATATCTAAAATACTTCCAAAAAGTCCATACATATGATGAATGGGATCCATTTTTAAATCATATATAAGTCATTGCATTGAAAATATTATTTGGACTGCAGATTTTATTCACACTGTATATGATATGGATTTTTAACAAGGGTTCTACATATACTACATACTGGCCTAGCTGGAAAGACAAGTTACTATTTGTGAAAGAGATAGAGATTTTTGTCAGTGCTCATCCTCTTGTGGGGGCGAGGGCATATTTCTTGGAGGTGTTTGCGGCCTAGGTCTATCCACCTTTTAAGAGTTAATACCATCTATTTGCAAATGAGTTGAAAAGGAAAGGGAATTTTTAGAGGTTAACCAAAATCAAAGAGGGAAATGAAGGAGCATAAACACTGATGTCATCACATTTTTTATAGTAAATTCTTCTATAGAACCTTTGTCATGCAATCTTCTGTATGTGTGTGTGTATGTGTGTGTGTGTGTGTGTGTATTTGATTTTTAAAGAGTGGAAGTGAGCGAAAGGGAGAAAGAAAGAGAGAAAAAAAACATCAATGTGTGAGAGAGACACATAAGTTGGTTGTCTCCCGCATGTGGTTGACCTGAGTCTGGATGAAACCTAGGTGTGCCATTGACTGGGAATAGAACCTTCAACCCTTAGGTCCATGGGCAGATGCTCTAACCTCTGAGCAAACTGACCAGGGTTTGTTAGATACTCTTCTGGGGATCAAGCTTGAATAAATTTTGTTTAATAATTACTGATTTCAGCCCAGTCAGTATGGCTCGGGAGTATAGTCCCATGCACCAAGAGTTCAAATCCTGGGGTACATGTTCAGGTTGCTGACTGGTATTCAAGTATGATTCCCAGAAAAGGTCCTGCAGGAGACAGTTGATCAATGTTTCTATCTCTCCCTTTCCCTATCCCTTCCTCTCTCTAAAATCACTTTAAAAATTTACTGATCTGATATTTTCTACAGTTGAATCATTCATTTGTTTAGGATTTAGAATTACACTCATTAAGCATACACCCTAGTCAAACACATCCATACAAAATGCATGGACTTCACCCTCTATACAGCTAACAAAGATATCACAAAGATATTTAGAACACTTCCCTTTCAGTTGTCAATATTTTGAGGTGTGTGATGAGTAAATGGAAGAACCTTACATCTTTAGTGGTAGAACTGTCAAGAGTTCATTTTTTTTGACCCTTGCCCCCCAAATGCAGACTATTGCAGAGTCCATTACAGAGGAAATAAACAGTTGATTTTAAGTTAAGGATGAGCCTAGCAACCATTTGCACTATATTGATGTCAAAAGTATCTCTTTGCCAAGCCCTAAAATGCATCTTCAAAAACTACTGAAAATATCCAAGAACTTTAGTGATGAGCTACAAATGGACTTTGGTATTGATAAATAAAAGTCAATATGTATAGTGAAAGGACAACTTACTGTGATAAATGGGCCCACCATCAGTAAAGATCAAATTATTGACTATCTAGGGCTAGGAAAAACCTGTCTATAACTAACTTCTACAGGTGAGAAGAATTAGCCACAACAGCAGTTAAGAAAAAGCTCAAAGAGAATTCATTAAAAATACATACAAAATTAGGCAGCAACATTTTGTTAGCAAATATATTTATGGCACTAGGCTAATATATTTCTTTGGTTATACCCAGCCAGGTTCACAACTTTTTCTTTTACCTGAATGGACTTCCATTCAGCTAACTGTTTTTCCTGTGAAGATCTAATGCAAATTTTACTTCCTGACTACCCTCTTGCAGGGAAATTACCTATGCATTCCTTAAAACCATATCACTCTTGAAATATTCTCTCTAATGTTCCTACTAGCTTACATTTCATTATACCTCAACTAGATCACAAGTTGTATGAGGGCATATAAAAAGTGCTTTCATTTTTTTACCCCTCACATTGTCTAGCAAGGCGCTCTATCCATAATAAGCATTAAATCAATAGTTGTTGATTTCATCATTTTGGAAATGATTCATTAGAGAAGCCTTGGTCACACATCATGTCAGACTTTAATGATGAAATATCACAGGAAATACCCCCCAAAAAACAATTGCAAAGATTAGCCTTTCAAAACAAAAAAAGTAGAATGGCAGTAATTAACCTTTCCAATGTTTGTTGTTTCCCATTGACAGAATGTAGGTATTTCTTTTGCAGTAAATTTAACTGGAACCCCTATAAACTATCCAGTAAAAACGGCAAATTTAGACCATCACAGATTTGAAACTAAAGTGTAATGAAGCAAAGTATCTGAAGAATAGCTTTCACCATTCTCCTATCCCCACACAAAGCACAGCCTTCAACATCAGTGGTGAAGAAAAAAATAGCTGCATGGCTTCCACTCCTCTGAGTTTATTGGAGATCATGTAGCTAAAAACTACATCAAACTTTCTGGCTTTATTGAGATGTCAGTTCATCCTGGGCCACTTTATTGCCACTAAAAGTGTTTGCAGGTGTTTGCTTTGCTATTCTAATACCATGCTGTCTTCCTCTAGGAGAGAACAGAGTTTTATTGGAGGAATGAATGAATGAATAGAAGAACCTTTTAAATTATAAAAGAACAGTGTATGAAGTGATAAGGGCTATGCATTTGCCCAAATAAACACAGGTTCTACCTCATTAGCCATTCCTAATAGCTTTACCTATATGATTAATTCCCTGTTATAAATACTAATATCAGTGTTTCAGAAAAATTAGCAAGATACTTAGAGATAAAAAATTATTAAAACAAGCCAAGAAATCTTGACCAATGTCATATTGTTCTGCAATTTTGATGCATTTAATTAACCCACTAAAACAGTTCACAAAAACCTTTGGATTCAAAAATAATCTGTAAGTATGATCTAAACTGGGCGAAATTAAAGGTAGCTACACTAATAACAAATTAGGCCATGTGTGTTCTGTTGCTCCTTTCAAGTCACAGACTAACCCAGACCACCATTTTGCAAATAAACATCCTTCATACCAAGTGGGCCTAAACAGGAGACAGGTGACAGTAGTTTAAAGCACATATCCTCTCAGATCAGGAGGATATCTAACAGGATACCTCTGCTTCATTCATTCATTTTGCAAATCCTTCAAGAATACCTTCTATGGCCCATGATATACATAGGTGAATAAAACAGGCTACCTACTTTCATTTTTTTTTCAAAAAATTCAAATGTACAACATGGAAAGTTGGTTTTATTCGTTTAAAATCAGAATTTCATATATTTTCCTCATAATGAGTTCTCAAACAAAAGGTTTTAGGGATGCAGTGAATCCAAACTCTGCTGGTTCTTCCACAGAACAGAGTACTGTCCGTTCTGAGGGGTGCTGAAACTGTAGGACCGGACTCTGCGGATCAGAAGTATGTTACTAGTCTTCTTTCAAGTGTGCATATATGAGCCTCAGGCTGCAATCACCAACACAATGCACATTCTCACAAAAATCAAATAAACAAACCACATCCCTACTAAAGCTGTTTTGGACCTGGCCGTTCCCCTGTGTCACTCATAGAATATGTGAAGTAGCCTCTGCACTTGCTCTCATCTCCTGATGAAGGTTTGGGAACAGTGTCCCTGTACATTCCCCTGTGCCAACAAATGTGTGAGTTATAAATACATATTTTCTTTATTACATTTATTTCTTATAAATGTCTTGTGTGTTATCAAGACCTGAGAAGAAAGTGGTCATGCTTGCTGCAGCAATTTATAAGAGATAAAATTCCAATGTAGTATAAAAAATATACATATTTATATTGTTTGACTTCAGAGAAGTATGAAAATTGATATTATTTTAGGTTTCCTTGTTTCATTATTCACTGGGTTTTCCTCGTGAAGACACGTCCACTTTTCCTGAACTAGGATTCAGTGAACAAATGTAATATGGAAATATGTTTCTTATGGAGATAATTTAGACCGAGTATTACAACCTGTGGGAAAATGTGGAAACTTGAGTTTTCTCAGTGAACTAGTGGTTGTGATGTGCTTATAGGAAATTTTAGGTTCCTGTGATAACTTCTGTTTCTGTTCATAATTCCTACTCAGAAAATAGTATCTCATAACAAGTTTCCTGGAGACCTCCCATGGAAAATACCAGCCCTCTTTATCATCATGTGCAGTGTGTTAATTCTATATTTTAAAAATTATTTTATAGGGCATTCTTTTTTAGGTAATTGGTACCATAGTTTTTTTTAACTTGATGGAGAACCACAATGTATGAGAAGTGTTCATCAGTGATAATTTGTGTGACAAAAGGAACTATTGCACCAGCCAACCACTGGTCTTTCTAATTGACTAGCTTGATGTCCTTCTCTCTGTGTCCTATTGCCATTAATTGACTATATTGTTTTAGATTTATGCATTAAAAATACGATTTCTACTTTGAAGGGATCACTTTGTTACTTTGTAGCTTTTAAGCTGATGCCATGAACTTATTTTTCTTCTAAGATAAAGTCTCATCCATAGATTTTTCAACTAATTACATGTCTGCCAATACATACTTAGAGGATACATTTTATTTCAATTTATTGTTTGTGTTTACATCATGTGTCCCTGGAAATCACTGTGGAACTGAAAGGAAATGTTTTAATGGTGTTTATTACTACTTTTCATCACTCTTTCTTTTTCTCTCTTGCTCTCTCTCTTTTTAATAGCTTCAGCCAGTCTGGTCAAGCATGACAGCGACTCAAACTCGGCAAACTTCCAAGAAACTGAGGACATGCCTGACAGATGTGTCGTGAAAGAGTCTGAGAGTCCAGGTGAAAGTCATTTAAAAATAGTCAAGTATAAAATGATAAATTTGACACAGCTTTGGGGTCCTTGGAAGGGGGTGGGGAGACAGGACATTGTAATGCTGTTTGCTCTTAGCAGCTGCACTGTCAAATTAATGGTCACCTCCAGGGGTCATGGTGTGGAGCTGTTATCTTTTCCTCTTTCATCAAGAATTCAGTTGGAGGAAGTACAAAGGCTTTATGACTGAAAAGGAAGCTGACACTATTAGTTCATTATCATCAATTTTAGGCTAAACTGGTTAATAGAGGCAGAGATTGGAAACTGAAGAAATGGCAATATTTTAAATATTTCAAATAATAGGATTGAGCGGAAAGGGAGAATCAGGGACAAAAGAGATGCAAATTGCCATCATTACAATCTATTTTCCCTTCTAAATACAAACAGGGATCTACCTGGCATGTGAGAATTTTAGCATAACAGTAATGGACTAAAGGATGTTGTCAACTGTTTAGAAAGAAAGAAAAATAAAATAATAATCCTTCCCCATGCAATAAAATTTACCCAGTGTCCAAGTTATTTATGTTTGTATTTTCTATGAAGAAAGAATAGGCAGAAATGTATTGGAAGAATAAGACCAGAAGGCTTTAGCATAGATTTTTGTTTCCGTTTTTGTTTTTTTTTTATCATTTTGAAGCATGCCTAATTTTAACAACTAATTAACTAAAGAGAAAAAAATCTTTGTGAAAGTTGAAGGGCATTCCTGGATCACTACAAAGCCATGAGGTGCTAAAAAGTGCCTTATTATTATGAATGAAAGAGTTAACTATCTTCCTCCACTAAACATTTTCTTTCCTATTTTCTCTGGCTGCTGGGTACCCTCTCCTCTCTCCCATCTTTGTGTGCTGATCCATGTATCAGATTTTTGATTCATCCTCTCTGTGGCCTGTCAGCTTAGTTAAGAGATTTCCAAATCTTGTAGCCTTCGCTGACAGGGGGCAGCTGCAAACAGTCCCCTGATCCTTCCCCGAGGAGAGCTACTGAGATTTAATTTTCAGTGAAAGGTGCAGCCTGCAATCTATGTCAGGTCCCCTAAGTCATCTCGGAACCCCAATAGGCCCAGTGGCGATGGCATTGTATTTCAGTCCCTCCGCTGCACGGAGATTCCTCAAAAGATGGACTGCCGCCCTGTGTCTGCTCTCAGCCGCACTTTGCTCTCCCGCAAACGGAGAAATGGCATCTTTAGCAATGACAGAAATTTCTCATCAGTACAGCAAGCCCATCCCCTGCCCTATCTAAAAGACATGTGTAGATCTAACCTACTCTAAAAGGGAGAGGATAGGGGTAGCATTGCATTTCCAAAATAAAATTAATTTAAAATAAACTTTTTGTTTTAACTCAAATCCCCTAATTTTGACTAGTTTTTTTAAACTGTCTTAATAATTGGTTTTCTATCAACCATTTGTCAGGCAGTTAAATCCATGAGACATGTCTTTACCTAAGTGTTCATTGCTTTGGCAAGAATAGACTCACTTTATACCATTTCAAAAGTCGCATAAATTTCCATCATCCCTCTATATGAAATTGTACTGAGATTCAAATATATAACATAGTCAAATCTGATTGATATCAACAAAAGGAGGTATCAAAAAACAGAAAGATTAATTAGAAAATATAGGTGCTGATAAAGAATCTTAACTTAAAAAGTGAGTACTGTCTATACATCAGACATCATTAAACTGGTAATAAAGAATGAATTACTCTGGCTTTTCCCTCTGTCCACTCCTGCATTTTAAGACATCTTGCCTTATAGGCCTGGAAACCTCTGGAGAGTTCACTACTGGTCTCACTGCCTTCCACTGAGAATTTGTGGCTTGGTTGTCATGGAGACATCGTATTTCTCCAAGAATTTCTCATATTGATCCGTGGCCAGGCGTAAATGGCCAAGCAAGTGTGAGGAATAAAGGGGGCTGGGCAGTCCTATAAAATGACCAGGGCTCGTGGGTTGGAAATAAGCTCATTGCAAACACTTAGGTAAAAAGAAAGAAGCAGTTTTATTTTGTTTCAGGATTTCTTTCTGCACTTTGGGCCATTGTCTTCTTTCACTATGAACTGAAAGAAACTTGTTAGTCACTTGTCATGTCAGATCTTTGGCGCTTGTCCTGACACAGCTGTCAGCCTTCCAGCTCCGTGCAGTTCAGGGACACACAACAAAGAGGCAATGGCATGAATTATTTATTGCTCCTTGTGTGGATAAAATTCTGTGATAAGAAATTAAGACACTTCTGACAGAGGTGCTTGTTTAGTAAGAAAAAATTTTGATGAAAGAGCACATCATTTTTTTGAAGTCTGAGCATTGGAGAAGCAAAATTCTTAAAACTGAACATGAAGGGAGATATGTGAAACTGGTGGAATAGAGGGACTTTCTTGACCTGTGAAAAGATGACTGTCTACTTCTCAATGTCCAAAAATTAACTTCAAACTATTAAGTCATTCAAATATTCAAACTATTAAGTCATTCAAATATAAGGACTCCAAAATTAGAAATATTACTTTAGTGATCTAGTTAGCTCTATTTACCATGTAAGAGGGTGTTTTACCACCTTTGTTAGAGAAAAAAAGAAATTGGAGGTTTTAAGTGATAAGCTTTGGTAAGGTGTCTTCAAACCAATACATGTGCTTCCAGTAACTAAGCTTATAATTGTATTCATATATTTGTTATTCCTTGTATAGAAGGAAGTGAATTTAAATCATGAATGCATCATTCTTACCATTTTCACCTGGGATATTATCAATAATTTAAAATTCCTTTTAACATTTTCATGTATGTGCAAAATCCCCCAGTTACAAAATTGAATGTGGTCAGTCTTCAAGCTTTAATGGATATTGACCTTATATAGTTTTATCTATGCAATTCTAAGTGACTAACATATTTATTACATCATTTTTTAATGAATAGACCTGTTGTTGGGACAGCATATAGAAAAGGAAGACAAAAAAATCAAGCACAGTTGAAGAATATTGTCTTATATATTGTTCTTTTTACATACAGTCTTTCTTTGTAAATCCTCTAAATATTTCACTTTAATTCTTCTAGCTTCAAATTGCTGCTACCAACTCATTTGCACATGCAGAGTGCAAAGGGGCACTGAAGATAGTAAAACTAAAATAGCTTTTTTAAAAGGTGAAGTCAAAGTTTTTTAAACATTGATAGAACATTTAAAATGTTACTACTAAAACCAAATTTTTAGAATTTATATGGGACAGTAAGATTGACTTCGTGAACTGACTATATTTGAATACAATGGGTTTTGAACTTTATCTGTAGAAGGTTATTTTTCCATTGACATCACTGCTCTCTGGCACTGGAAATACTGAGATGACCATTTGTAAATGGGCTGGAGTGTGCATGTAGGTCACGATTTAGAGGTCTGGTGCTGTGGTTGTTCAGCTGGTCTCCAGAGCGCTCTACCTGGTCCATGCCATTGTGATCTCTTTATTGGTTCAAGCTGTATACCCAGGTGAGTGGCTGTAGTCCATTAAGGTTGGCAAAGCAACTTTAGACCAGAGCGTTCTGGTTACTCTGACTCTGCTAGTGAACCTGGAGGTCTTGTCTGATAGGTTAAGGTCTCCCTCAGCTGTGTCTTTCCTTTGGAATAATTCATTAGCAAAGAGTTTTCCCTCACAGGTGAATCCCAGATTGAAGTTTCTGTCTTAGAGTCAGTGAAGTCTGCTTTCTCCTTCAATGGCATTTATACATCCCTGAAACCTGTGGGAATAACTTGGATGTCTAGTAATAGAAGCATCGAGACCACATTGTGAACTTGCAGCTCCCTTTTATTCTGAGATTTTAGGGCCGTTAGGCTTTCTATCTTTGGCTCTTTAAGGCCTGGTCGCTTCTGAATCTGAAAGATGCTATCCCCAAAATAGTTCAGTTTAGTTCTTTGCTGGTTAATTTGGTGTTTTCTGTTTCATGCAGTGATTAAAGCTCAGTTCCCATTCTATAGGTTATAAAAGTCTTCTTGCCTCTCATCTTTGCACTCATGATGATAAAAAATTTAGTGTGACATTCACAATGTTTATCCGAGTGTTAATGAGAGACCTTGAGCTTTTATCACCTTATTGGCTTGGAAAATAAAGAATTTTACTTCCTGGTGCACTTAGAGATAGTTCACATAAACATAGCTTCAGCTGAAAATAGTAGTGACAATAGAGAAGGTACCAAAAAAAGCACTCAGACAAGCAGTTTCACATCATTCTGAAGTAATTTATAATCAGTATGCATTCTGCCATTAATAGAACATTTTAGTGATTTTTATATAGCACGTTGTGTGTGTAGATTTATATACATCATTGTCAATCAATATAGCATTTGCATGAATCTGATGAACAAAACTAGATTCCTCACAGTTTCTAGGGGATATACATTGTGAAGAGCTAAGGTGGATTTTTTTTTTCCTTTTACTATTCTAGCTCATGAATCACCAGCAAAAAATCAGGTAACAGAAAGTAGGACAGATTCAGGACTGGAGTGTTGGAGATGGCTGATGATGATGCATGAAGCAGAAAATATGTGGAATGTGTGAGCAGCCCATCAATCATAGCCATTGAGAATACACTTCTTATGGTTGCTGCTAAAAAAAAAAAAATGTTCTAGAAGGAGTAAAAACAATTTCTGTAGTAAAAAAAAAAAAAAAAGTTTAGACTCTTTCTAGTTGTGTTTAAAATTTCAATTTTTTATTTACCCAAAGGGAAACATTTAAAGAATTAACTAATAACTTTTAAATTTCTTGGCTAATATTTTATGTGGCATATATTATACAATATAGACTATGGTTTAGCTAAATCAAATAATCAGGTTTTTGAGTCTTTGCCAAGTAGGAGTGGGAGTTAGTATGTATGGTCACATCACTGATATAAATGTGTTTAGAAGTAGTTAACTAAGGCACAGTGCTCCAATTAGTTTGATAACCAAACTAATCTAAGTAATCTAAGTAATGTGAGATTTTAGACTACAATCTAAGTAATGTGAGAAATAAATACTTTTATAATTCAAATCATATTTCAATCAACATTGAAACATTTGAACCTAAAACTGCAATTGTGGACTTTTTAAAAAATAATTCAACTCCTTCAAATTTAAGAAAAATTGCTAATTTTTAATCTGTTTCATCTTGTTGAAAACTTTCAGCTTTGTAGCAATAAAAAACAACCTATATTAATAATACATTTAATTAAAATATACCTGAAACCTGGTTTCCAAGATAACAATATTTTAATATACTAATATATTTAATATAAATAGAAAAAATGCAGAAATTATAGGTAATTCCTTTTTTTCTTCTTCCTTTCTTCTTATCTTCCTTTATTTCTTCTCATTCCTTCATTCCTTTCATTCTTCCCTCTTTTCCTCCCTTCCACACTGCCTTCCTCCTTTCTTTATTTCATCATATAATGCAAGATAATCTGTTTTCTTTTTAGGTGAGCCAAGGCATCGGTCATGGATAGCAAAGATGTGCTTCTGCAAGCTGTGCTAAATGAAATACCATCTATAGGAATTGCATTTGAACATATTAAGAGGCCCAAAACATGCCATTTGTTTATCATCATATATATGCTATGTTGTTGTTGATCAAGATATTAGGTTGTAGTAGATTTGCTAATACTTTAGTCAGAGTATATTGAGAGTATAATTAATGATAGAAAATATCCAAATTTATCTAATTTTAGAAAATCATGGTCTAATTCATTCTATATTTCTGTTTCTTACTTTTATTTTAATATTTTCACAAGGACTGTCAGCCCACAAACATAAATTTAATACCATTTTAGATTTTCTTCCATATTTTAAATTCCTGAATTATATAACAAGCAACATTAAAACCACATTGCTTTTAAATAGTGTAAAACACAATGCTTTTAAATGTAATGTTGCTTCAATGTATTTAATCAAAACTTTACCAAATTTGTTTGATTTGTTAGGTTAGGACATTTTGTTTTAGTAGAAGCTTTAATTCAGATCAATCACCCTGCAGTAAATCTAATCCCTAAGGATGAAATGTTGTCAACAAATAGCCAGTTCCATTTAGTCATCAATTAACCCAAATAAGTGATACAGAGTTTAATAAGGACCTAGCTTGTGCAAAGTTGGATTTCTAATAACAAAGGAGCTAATGTCTCTAGCTAAAGGTTGATCTTGTTGGCCACATAGATGTGAATTTGGGAAGGACACCATACTTAGAGCACATCACAACTGATCCTTATGGAGGATAAACTCTTGCAAGTCTTTTCCCAGAAAGAAGCTTGACTAGCAAGAATTCTTAAAACAGAATATGCAAACCAATATAAGTAGGAACAGACCTAAACTGCTCATCTATGAAGGCCCTTGATGATCTGCTTTATTTGCTGTATTGTGTATTATTCTTTTTTAAAAGAAGAATAAAAATAATTTTAAACCTCTGCCCAATTTAGCATTTTTTTAGGTCTAAGGAAACCAATACTGAAACCTTGATGAATATTTTATGATGTCACTAGCCATAGAAAATTAGAACTGACATAATCCTGACATTACTAAATGAGATTTTTAAGATTTTTTTGGCATCATTTTGTAGGTGCTAAAATTAATAATTCATGTTGCAATGCTTAATTAAAATACTTTATCAATATGAATTCTGGAGGCCAACACCAACAACTATCAAACATTTTAATTTCTAAAAAATGTAACTTTATATAACACACCCTAATATCCATGTACAACTTATTAACCAAATCTATCTCTTTTAAAAATGATTTTTAATATTGACTTACATTCAACATTTCAGTAATTTCCATTGTAAGGAGAACTTAAACTAGCAAGTTGTCAGACAATTATTTGGATCAACCACATGGCAACTCTAACCCCAGCTAACAGCTCAAAAGGTGATTACGACTGTTCTTTTTGATGACCTTGCCTTAAGTAACCAGTGGATGAATTGTATTAGTGAGCAAACATGTTTGTATCCAGTCTTCCTTGTCATTGTAATAATTCATTAAAAATTATCTTGTGTGTTTTTTTCTGACAATAACCTTGGTGGTATTTATGATTATATATTCCCCTCCAAGGAATATCATATTTTCTAATTTGCAGGTAGGAATTCTGTTCTTCATTGTTGAGTTATACCCTGGCTATCCTTCAGAGGACAGAATCGGGAAAAAATGTCGGTTTCACTGCCACGTGTCCAGGCAGCATGTCCCTGCAATGCATCTCAGAGCCTCGCTGCCCTGTCCACTTAGAGAGCTCCACACAGGGTCTGTGTGTAGGCACTCCACTGGATGGGCTATGGAAGGCAAGCAGAGCACTGTAAAATCTTTCCAATAGAAGGTGAAATGTACAGCATTATAAACGTACAACTACAGTGGTGGCCCCAGGCCTGAAACATTCTGTGGCTATTGTAGAAAATAAGTTAAGCTGCTTTGAACGTGACACATTAGAAAAATGATAAGAAAACACTTTGCTAAATAGTACCATGCTATCAAGTTGATAGTATTTTGGGGTAATTTTTATTTCCTTGGGCGTTTTTCTCCAATGTTCTGCTTCTTTTTTAAGCCTTCTATAATTATTCAAGTGAGTAATTACTCAAAAATAACGTTTCTCTTCCATCTTTAGAGGGCACATTATAATAATTGAATTTTTAAAAACTGAGTTTTATGCCATGTGTTTAAAGTGAAGGCTCAGAATGCATTAATCCAATTGATTTTTAAAGTCTTATTTTTACAGAATGGACCATTCATGCAATTTTTATATTGCAGATATTTTGATTATATGGTTATTTAAAAGCAGTGCTCTATACCCTTTGATTCTCCACAAAATGTTGTTTTACATGTAAACTGCCAAAAGTTTTATCTCATCACATAAGAAAGTCATTGCTTCGATAAAACTATACATAGTTAGCATTGCAAAATACTTTCAAAAGTAGCTGTAACCAAAAAGTTGCAAAGTTAAAACTTCCTTGAGCAGCTATCTTTCTAATGGAGTTCCACATGGCTTCATGGGTAGTGAGTGTTTCCCAGGCTACTTTGCTGTGATTTCATCAGTAAGGACACAACAGATGGCAGGAAGGAAAATATATAAACTGGAATTAAACAGTTTCCCAGGGCAGAGCACAGAGGAGGCCTGTCTGGCATAACTCCTTACTCCTCTCACCTTCGTTCCAAGCTTCTCAGACCCCATCTTTATTTAGAAATTTGACATGTGGATTTTTTTTTCATTCATTTGATTTTCATTAATACTGTATTATGTGTACCTTGATTACTGAGTTTTTTTGCCACTCCCTAGTCTTAGACCCTATTTATTAAGTCTGGGAAAAATTTACCTTTTATCTCAAAAAGCATGCTGCAGATAAGTAGACTTACCATTGCATCATTATGAGCATGGTTACAATGATAAAAATGGAAAAAAAACACACACATTTTAATACCCTGGGAAAACTAAAGCCACAGACCACTGCAAATATTTGTTATGACTTCTGTTGGTGAACAAGGGAAATATATGGTTCTTTCTTTTGACACTGTTTCTCCAAGTGCCTTTTTTTTTTCATTGCACAGAGCATATTTTTCTATCATCGATTTTAGGAATCCTTTCTGTCTTCAGCACACTGCTAATTGTAAAGGCAGCAGTGATTTTTATTTTCTTACTCAAGGAAGCAAGGTTTTTAATAATTAGTACAGATTTAGTACAATACTGCACCTAAATCTGCAAAGTGCCATATGCCTGCAAACTGCCAATATTCATAACATTATGCAACAGCAATAATTGGTTGGTACATGCTCACAAAACTTGTCATTTATTCACTTAACAATCATTTTAATTGCTGTTATCTATAAAGTCATCAATCAGCTTTTCGATCTTGCTCATGTGTTTTCTAGGGAGAAAGTGTTTTCACACAGCCTCAGTAACAGAGCTTGGTGGTCTCAAATGATGCCATCTCAGATAAGAGGACAGTCGATGATATGCTCTTTACATATCACAAGTTTCCTTTAGACTTTAAAGAGATGCCCTGTTAATTCTGCAGTGGCAATCCTATTTCCTATTAGAAGAAACCACTCTTATCTACATCAAAAGAATTATATTTATATTATCTCCATTTGCATCAATTCACAGTTATAGTCAACTGAAGAAACATTCTTTAATTTTTCCTTTTGTATGGTAGAGTCTGCCAGGAAAACAAACTATAACAACACAAACCCTATAGCCCAATGACATTAAAAGCTTTCATCCTCTCCTGGAGACAGTTACAGCCATGGGTGTCACATTATACTTAGGACTGTTTTTATGATAAGGAAGATTTTATTGGATCAACCTCTATTCCAAATAATCAGTGTATTCCCACCAATTATAGCAAAACTATTTGGTCCAATTGCTGCAAGGACTTGAGATAGGAAATTAGGTGAAAATAAATACTATCATTTTGATTGTCATTGGCATAGTCAAATTAAAGAAACGAATTTGGGGATTTCTAAAGTATGTTTCCATAGAACATATAAATACTGAAATGCATGCCTGCCGGAAAGGTGTTGGGCTTTGTGTGTAGTCTCCCTGCCATGTAGGTGGCAGCAACACTCAAGGCTAGAAATGTTCTTTTATATTCTCTCAGCTCTAGCCCAGAGCATATTCTTACAAAAAGTCTTTGTGGAAGAGAAAAGGCTTAAAGTGTACAGACAAATTTCTCTATGTCCTCACATATCTCTAAAGCACTATTTTAAGGTTGTGCTAAAGTGGTTCCCATGATGTGAAAACATTCATCATTCTCCTTAATACAGAAGTCATATTCTGCTCTCGTACATGTTGGTAATATTAGGTTTCTGTTTCTTTATTTACTAGGATCTTACTTCTCACCATTTCTCAGGCTAAAGCCTTTTTCTGATGAAAAAGGAAGAAAACTGCTTCAAACCACTACCACCTGGGAAATAGTAAACATCTGTCCCTTTATTCTTTGTAAACAACCAAAGAGCAGAGTATTTAGTAAATGTGGACAAATTTTCCTTTAGTCTTTCAAATGAAGCCATTTTCTCTGATTGTCCTAATTAGAGGTGACTG
>PVJN01029515.1:0-26367 GCA_004026805.1 Lasiurus borealis | reverse complement strand
GCAGCGGCTCTAACGCTTTTCATTGCTTCGCTTTCATACACGTCATCTCCAAAAACTAAAACTAAGCCAAGAGGGGGAGCCGGGACCCGGCATTAAAATAAATGAAAGCCACACGGAGAAAAGGGTGATGTCACGTCACTCTGGGCACAACCTTAGGGAGACCCCGTCCAAGGTCAACGTTCTTCAGGGACCATTTCAAATCTCGCTTCCCGGCAAAGCCTTCGTTTGGCTCAAGTAAACTCAGAAAAATTCTCTACTCACGTGGATGCTTCTGCATCGCCATTTCCTTGGCGTGGCTGGCAGGGATTTGAAAAGCTGCGCAGGCCCGCCCTCGGACCCGGACCCGGTGCTGGTACCAGCCTGGGCCTAGCGGGCCCCACTGGCTCCCGCTTCCAATCAGGTGAACTGGGAAAGGACATCAGCTAGACCAGCGGTTCTTAACCTGTGGGTCGCGACCCCTATGGGGGTTGAACAACCCTTTCACAGGGGTCGCCTAAGACCATCGGAAAATGCAGATATTTACATCACGATGCATAACAGTAGCAAAATTTCATGGTTGGGGGTCACCACCACATGAGGAACTGTATGCAAGAGTCGCGGCCTTAGGAAGGTTGAGAACCACTGAACTAGAGGGACACTCTCCATTCTCATTGGAAGGGACCTTGTCAGACACCTCACCACGAGGGACACCTCCCCTGGCCTCCACTTACAAGGAACATCCAAGGTTCCTCCAGGATGAGAGCTGGTGACCAGAGGCAGACAGACAGCGATGCCAGGACAAGATCTCTCAGAGAATAACCACCCCCAAGGGATCCCGGCACCTGGCTGACCCTCCCGCCTTGCTTTCTCCCACCTTCCAGTTAATCTTTCGTACACGCCTTCCCTATTCCAAACGTGTAAACTGCAAAACGGGGATTCTTCCGGGCAAGACTTGAGATCTTGCTTCCTTGGCAATGTTGTCAGTTTAGCCCAAATAAACTCATATATATATATACACACATACACACACACACACACATATATACATATATATACATATATGTATATATATAATGTATATATATATATGGTTCTTTGTACCGTAACAGTACTCTTTAGTAGTAATATTAAAATTTAGCCAAGGCCAGTTTGGCTCAGTGGATAGAGCATCGGCCTGTGGACTGAGGGGGTCCCAGGTTCGATTCTGGTCAGGGGCATGTACTTTGGTTATGGGCACATCTCCAGTGTGGAGTGTACAAGAGTCAGCTGATCAACGTCTCTCTCTCTCTCATAGATGTTTCTAGATCTCTGTCCCTCTCTTTTCCTCTCTAAAAAAATCAATAAAATATATATTTAAAAAAATTAAAATTTACATATGCTGTCAGATGGAGCAAATAAGCATAGTAGTGCTGTAAGGAACTAAGATTTTCTTTAAAAATATTTTCTTTTTGATTGCAGAGAGGAGGGGAGCAGGACAAGGTAGATAGAAACATCTATGATGAGAAAGAATCTTTGGTCAATGACCTCCTGCACATACCACGCTGGGTATCCAGCCGAAACCCGGGCATGTGCCGGGTACTGAACCATGGCCTCCTGGTTCATAAGTCGAAGCTCAACCACTGAGCCATGCAGGAACTGATTTTCACTAGAAAATGTTTTTTAAAAAAGGTTAGCTCGCCGAAACCAGTTTGGCTCAGTGAATAGAGCGTCGGGCCTGTGGACTGAAAGGTCCCAGGTTTGATTCTGGTCAAGGGCATGTACCCAGTAGGGGGCGTGCAAGAGGCAGCTGATCAATGTCTCTCATCGATGTTTTTCTCTACCCCTCTGCTTTCCTCTCTGTGAAAAATCAATAAAATATATTTTTAAAAAAGTTAGCTCATATCTCCCCCTCAAGGCCCATAGTTGGCAATTTCACACTTATAAGTGTTTAATGTCAGATGTCCACCCAGAGAAGTCCTCAGGGGGGAGGTGGGGGGCCAGAGGGGTTTGGGATCAGACTCTATGGTCACCCCACCCCAGGAGGGTCTTCCTGGGAGCCCCTGCCTTAAGTCAGGGCCCTATGGGGGGCTTGGGGAACATCCCCTAGCCCTGATGGCCGTGAGCAAGGACCTGCCTTTGCCTAAAGCTCCCCTGGAGGGTCAACAGGAGACCCCTGGCCAGGCACGGGCCAGGCTGTGCGGCCACAGCACCTTCAAATGGCACGGAACGGACCCCAGTGGTTTAATGACTCTTCACTCGCTCACTGCAGGTGAGAGGCTTTCTCACAGAGCCCGGGAACCGGGAAGGGGGGCTGCAAGGAGAACAGCTGCAGGAAGACAGGGGTGCCTTGGGTCCCAGATGGGTCCATGCGCAGAAAACGCATTGGAGGACAAATGACAGCAAGTACTTTGATTTGTTCGCTGTGCCTGCACTCTGACCCGCTCCAGGATTTGCCTCAGGAAAGCTGACCTCTCTCCAGGCCTTTTGTTGTTGCTAAGCCTCACCGAAGGTTCGCTTTTTTTTTTTTAATATATTTTATTGATTTTTTACAGAGAGGAAGAAAGAGGAATAGAGTTAGAAACATCAATGAGAGACATCGATCAGCCACTTCCTGCATGCCCCCACGGGGGACGTACCCACAACCAAGGTACATGCCCTTGACGGGAATCGAACCTGGGACCTTTCAGTTCGCAGGCCAACACACTCTATCCACTGAGCCAAACTGGTTTCGGCTCCATTGAGTTTTAGGGAGAGCGAGAGCGATGGAGAGGAAGAGGGAGCGGGAAAGGGAGGAGAGACAGACATCCCTGTGAGACACATAGATTGACTGCCTCCTGCACAAGCCCAGACCAGGGCCCGGTGCGGGGAGGAAGGAGCCTGCAACCCAGGTATGTGCCCTGGACGGGAATCGAGCCCAGGACCCTTTGGTCCATTATCCACTGAGCCAAACCGGCTAGAGCAGGAGCTGGGCTTAAACACCATTGAAAATGGACTACCACCCTGACTGGTTTGGCTCAGTGGATAGAGCGTCAGCCTGGGGACTGACGGGTCCCACGTTCGATTCCAGTCAGGGGCATGTACCTTGGTTGTGGGCACATCCCCAGTAGGGGATATGCAGGAGGCAGCTGATCGATGTTTTTCTCTATCCCTCTCCCTTCCTCTCTGTAAAAAGGTCAATAAAACATAGGAGGAAAAAAATTAACGACCTTGTTATTAGGACTTCAAGCTCCTGGAAGAAAACATGGGGACCACAGCCCCTGCAACCATTATCCTACTCCCCATTCCCTTTATACCCGGCTCCATCCTTATCCCCATATAATCCGCCGGCTAGGAGCTGTCAGAGCAGAATTACATGCTGACCGGCTGCTCTCCCATACTGCCCGCATCACTGGAACGAAAGCTCATCTATGACTCCATCTCATCTCCGCTGAATCTGGCTCAAGTAGCGACAGGCGGCCTGGACCTGCTTAGCGTCCTGTATCAGCAGCACTGGAAGGGACCCTAGCTCTGGGGGTTTTGAGCTGTGCCCAGGGCTTCAAAGTGGCCCCGGGAACCTCTGAGCCCTCCAGCACCTCCCAGGCTGACCCACTGGGTCAAGAGGTCAAGTAGCTTTGCTCTCGTCTGCAGGTAGAGACTGTGGCGATAGAGAAATCAGGAAGTAAACTGTGTTGGATGAATGCAGGCCAACAGGCACCTGCTTTTCTAAGCCGGCGAGACAAAGGCAGGTGGGCGAGGGCTGCCCCGTTCTCAAGGCTGCGATGGAGGACCACCAAGGTCACCTGTGGTACAGTTGCCACTGACCCCGGACTCCGGTGCCCTCCCTTGCGGGCCTCAGATCCTGGTTCTGCCACCAGAGAGGCTGCGTGAGCTTGTGCAGATGACTTCAGCTCTGAGTCTCCCATCTGAGGGCGGAGGAGCAGACCTGACTCGGAATTCCTGTGCGAGAACTGTCTGAACCTCTCTCTTCTGCGCCCTGGGCCTTGGGCACCCCAAAGCTGGTTAGCATGCAGACTCTCAGGCCCCTGTCCCGCCCTCGGGGGTCAGAACTCACTCCCTGGTGTGTGTCTTGGGTCCTCGAAGCTCTGGTGTGACCCCCAGCCGCTCTCTCTGGGGTCTGCGAAGGAGAGACCCCCGGAGCAAGGAGGTGGAGTGGGGGCTGCCCACGTCACTTTATCCTTTTCTACTTTATTACTTCAAATGAACAACCACAATAAAGCTCAAAAAAGTCCAATATTTACACAGGAAAAAAGTACAAAATTCCCCCCAAAGTTCTTCGGTATTTTTTTTTTTCAGTTTTTTTAAATTACAAAGTTATAAAAAGCTTTGCTCTTTAATTAAAAAAAAAAAAAGAAAGAAAAGAAAAAGTCAGAAGGGGAAGCAGAGGTAAATAAATTAGGAAATACACACAAGAGAAAACAAACAGAAAATAAAAACGGGTGTTAACTAGGAGGGGCGGGTAAGGCCGGCGCCCAGCCCCGACCCAGGCTCCTGGCTGGAGAGGCCGGGTGCAGGGGGGTCGCCCCCGGGGGGTGTCAGGACCAGGAAATTCATCCACACCCCGGGAGCCAGGTGCTTGCTGGGAGTCTCCAGGCATTGGGGAACAGGGAGGCCACGGGTGATGAGGGGCTGGTGGTGGTGGCCAGGACACGCTGGGCCCTTCTCGAGACGCCCGCAGGTCGCCACCCGCCCCGGGTCCGGGTTAGAGGGATGAGAGCGGAAACTCCGCCCGGCAGGGAGATGCAGGTCCCATCCGCACACACAGGCACAGGAGGACACTCGGCCCCATCACCTTTCCGCCCACCACGGAAGTCCCCTGGCAAAGGCAAAGGGCGGGCCCAGTCGCTCAGGGGGACACTGGGAGGCCAGCCGCCATCGCCCCGGGCAGCGGGGGCGGAGTGAGTCTCCTGGGGTTCGGAGGCTCAGGAACACCGGGTGAGCCGCCTCCACCGAACCACCAAACCGTTCCCCAGGCTCCTGGCCGCTCCTCGTGGCCCTCGAGGCTGAGCCGTCTGTCCGTCTCCTGGCCTCGGCATCACTGGGCGGGGCCTCGGCGGGCACACGTGGCCTGGTGTCTGGGGAAGCCTTTGGCAGCCTGAAGGCGGCGGGCAGTGGGAAATGCAAAGGAACAAGAATCCTCGGTGCCCAGGGCATCTCATCTTCTTGCCGTTGGCCAAAAATTAAAATAAAAAAATTTAAAGTAAAAAATGAAACAAAATCCATCGTCGCTTTTGTGCTGGGTTTTTGTCGTTTGTGTTCTTTTGAGTGGTTTTTCCCCCATGTGTTGTTGTTTTTTTTAAAAGAAAATACAGTGAAGACACTGAAAAATGAGAGAAAGAGGACAGGTTAGAGGTGCCTTTGCCTCTGGCCACCCATCTGCCAGACGCCCTTCGCCTGTCTCCTGGTCCCGTGTCTTTGTACTTGGTCCCTCCGTCTGGCACACAGTAGGTGCTCCATTTCCACAGGAAGGACACACTCTCCCCTTCTGTGCTCTCGGGGAGCAGCCACCCCGGCCACAATGTGCCCGGACAGGCTGGTTCCAGGCGTTAGGTCCCAGCTCGGTCTGTGCTGTGACCTCCTCGGGCTCAGACCACAATCCCCTTCCCCACGCCTGACCCCCAGCGGGAGCTGCCATACACCCCTCAAGGCCTCAGGTGGATGTGGGGTCCCAGGAGGCTAACTCCCCGGCCTGTGGAGGCCAAAGGTCTCTGCTGACAGCAGACTCTGTTAGAGCAAAGGATGTAGAGGACGGGCTGAAGGACAGAGAAAGGGGTTCCCAGAAGTTAACGCATGAGCCAAAACCGGTTTGGCTCAGTGGATAGAGCGTTGGCCTGTGGACTGGAAGGTCCCAGGTTCGATTCCGGTCAAGGGCATGTATCTTGATTGCGGGCACATCCCCAGTGGGGGACATGCAGAAGCAGCTGATCCATCAATGTTTCTCTCTCATCGATGTTTCTAACTCTCTCTCCTTCTCCCTTCCTCTCCATAAAAAAAAAAATCAATAAATTATATTTTTAAAAGAAAGAAATTAATTAATTAACGGATGTGGGCCAGGCCTGCTCAGAGGTATTCAACTCCCTTGAAGGCCCTTGGTTCTGGGGTCCCTGGTACACTCTGCAGCTCCCCCACCCCTCCACAACACACGGGTCTCCTCCTGGGGCCACAGACGTGTCTAGAGCGGCAGACTGCGTCTGCACGGCTGTCCACTCACCTAAGCAAATACTGGTCCGATGGAGCTCCCTCACTTCCCGAGGTGGTCAAATGGCACGCTTGTCTGGGGGAAGGCAGAGAGGGGGGAGGGATAAGCTGCCGAGCCTGGGGCAAGTCTCCCCCAGAGCTCCACCCCAAGGGCAGGGTGCGTGACCCCAATGACCCCAGACGTCACTGCCCAGCAGCTGCCCAGGCCACACACACCTGAGCCCGGCCACCGGGGGCCCAGCTCTTGGCCTGACCCGCTGAGACCCCTCCGCTGTGGACAGAGCAGGTCTCCTCCCGCCTCTGCCAGGACACCCCCCTTGGTCAACCAGGATTCCCCGTCCCCCACTCTCCTGGCCCCAAACATGGCCCTTAAGGGGGGCCACCGGACAGGATCCGCCCAGCCCTCTATCCTGTACCCAATGGGACATGCGGGGCTTCCTGAAGGCGGGGACTGTGAGCCCCTCCCTGCGAGCGCCCCGCTGCCCACCCAGGGCTCCCATGTGCTGGAGCGGGTTACGTCAGACTTTGCTCGATGGGGCCAAGGAGATGGTGGAGGATGAGAGGACAGGTCCCTAAATGGGGCTTGCTCCAGGGGTGTCACTCAGTGGACAGGGAGGAACGGGGGGCTCTGGCTCAGCGGGGCGGGGCGGGGCGGCACGGCCAGATTGGGGTGAGGCCAGCTCACCTGTGAGGCTGAAATCCGGGAGACCTCTTGCCGCCCAGTGAGGTCGGAGGACGAAACGTTGGCCGGAGCGCCCCGGTGTAGCCTCATGCTCACCTTCCTCTCGCGGTCGACCCGTGAGATCGCTCTGGGAGAAGTATTGCCTGGAGGGCGGGCGAGGCGGGGGAAGCCACCCTCAGTGTCCGGGGCCCTGGCTGGCCCGGCCTCCCCCCGGCTGGGGCCCAGCTCCCGGCCCGAGCTCCCCGCTCACCAGCTGGCTGGATGCGGGAGGCCGGGGTGGAGGCCACAGGCTCGGCAGCACTGCGGAGCCGGTTGGCGGGGGTCCCCGTGGGCGGGCCAGGGGGCAGGGCCCGGGTCGCAGAGCCCCGGAGCTGCCCCATCCTCTCCTCCCGCTCGTGCTCTCGCCGCTCCCGGTCCACGTCCTCGGGGTTCCGGGCTGCACCCTGCGGGGAGGCGAGAGGAGGCCTGGTCAGCCCGGCCAGGTCAGGGCGCTCTGGGGTCTGGCACCCCCTCCCCCAGGGCATTATGGGGAAGGGGCATCGCAGAAACCTCGGGTCCAACCTCTTCCCACAGCAGGAAGCCCGAGAGACCTGGCAAGGACCCAGATGGCACAGCAAGAGACACAGAACCACAACCTGCCCCGAGGAAGGAGGAAGCTGGATGGGAGGGGGAGGAGGCCACTCTGCCCTGGTCTCCGAGGGCCAGCCAGGTGGGAGGACTAATGTCCTAGCGCCCCCCTCGGCCCTCCGACCTGGTCCCCTCCAAGGACAGAGAGTCCCCGGCTCCTCCAGGCTCCCCAGCACAGCAGGGAGGTGCTCACAGGCCAGAGAGGGCGTTACGAGGCTGCCGAGGCCAGGCCGGGACTCGAACCCGGCCTCCCAGCCGGGGCTCTTTCCCAGGGGCTGCCTGTCCCCTGCCCCTGGCCCGCACAGATGCTGCCGGCCTGCCCAGGGCGCGCAAGGGGGGGTGCAGAGGGAGGGCCCGAAGCCCACGGAGGAAGAAGGCACCGAGCAGGCAGGCTGGGCAGAGCTCGGCCGTCCGGCCACTTGCCACCCAGCGCGGAGGGAGGACAGGGGGAGGCCAGAGCGGGGAGCGTGGCACGGGAGTGGCACCCGGCCGCGTTACCTAGTTGGTCCTGGGGTCGTCCGCAGGGAAGGGCGGGGGGCTGGCGAGGGGGGGGCCGCATCTGTGGAGGAGAGAGCTGAGGGCTGAGTGGGGGCCTGCGCAGGGGCACAGGGGTGGGGCGGCCTCTGGCAAACCCGTCTCTCCCGGGGAACTGGCCGAGAAGGCCCTACTGTCTCTGGGAAACGGGGAGGCCTGGCCTTTCAGCCTTTCAGCAACGCTGGGAGGTCGTGGCTGGGGATCAAAACGATCCCTGAACCCTAGGAAGGAACCGAGGCCCAGGGAGGCTGGAGTGTGAACTGGTCCGCTCTGCTCTCGGCACCCCCAGAGGACTTAGCAGGACCTTCTGGACTCGAACCTTCCGACCTCCCACGCACAGCCTGTCCAGGCAGGCGGGCCTGGAACCTCCGGGCTCCCGCTACTGACCCCCAGGCCCCGTGGCCCACTTCTCCCCCCACCACACTCCCCCCCCCCCATTACAGGCTGCAGAGAGCCGCTCAGTCAGAGCCACAGCAAACCCGAGCGGCAGCACCCGCTCAGGAGCCTCCGGTCGGAGGGAAGCACTCACTCCCCGAGGGGACCCTAGCGACGGGCTCAGAGGTGCACCCCGTGTGGCCGCAGCCTGAGGCCAGAGGTGGCTCCTCTCCGTGTTTCCAGCCGAGCCAAGTGACGCCTTGAGAAACGTGCCAGGAGTCTCTGGAGTTTATTTGCCCCCAAGAAAGACCCAGTGAACATCCATCCAGTCACTGCTTGCGCTGCTCGGCCCGGCCTGGCCCGGCCGCTCCCCCTGGCAGGCGGGCAGCCTCGAATGGTGGTGAACCAGCATCCAGGCGCGCGTCTGGCTGCTCCAAGGTGCTCAGCCAGGGGCGGATCTTCCTGCTGCTGGCCTGGCCCCGTGCCAGCCTGGCACCCATCTGCCTGCGGGCGCTGCAGGCTTCCCGCAGGTCCCGGCTTCCGCTGTTAGGTCGGGTCTGCAGGTGCTTCTGCCAGGGGCCATCCTCCAGGCGCCGGCCTTCAGCCAGAGGTCAGTGCTGGAGAAAGCCGCCTGCACCTCTGCTCAGCTTGATTCCAAGGCCTGCTTCCGAGGGGACCCCAGGACCAGGGGAATCTCTGGCTCGACGAGACGGAATCTTGTCGGCGGACGATGCCATGGGAGGCTCTGAGGAGCCTCTAGCGCGACCCTCCAAGCTCGCCGTGATGCACGCGTTTAGGTCGGCCTCGCAGACGTGGCGGCAGCCGCCCGCCAGCCACCTGCGGCTCCGGAGACTCGGAATGTGGCAGGTGCGACCGACGCGTGACATTCCCAGTTCGGGTTCACTTTAACCAGTTACCTCGCAGCCAGTGGCTGCCAAGTCCAAGGACAAGGCAACACCTGTGTGTGGAGCCGAACGGAGCCGGGCCGAGCCCCTCCAGACAGATCCAGGCTCCGGAATAAGCGGGGTCCCACGTCCCACCCCCTGGAGGTGCCCCAAGAAGAGCTGGCCCAACCCTCGGCCACACTCCCAGCCGGAAGGTCTGAGTGAAGGTGCCCCACTGCACCTCTGACCCTCGCCCCGGGGGCCCCTGGGCCTGTAGAAACCCTCGTCGCTGCCCAGCCTCCAGCCCGCACCTTAGGGAGCAGCTCCAGGCCGCTGTCTGAGGCGCAGAGGCACACGACCCCCCGAGACCCCTCACCCGGAACAAGTCTCCATCCTGAGCGCCTGCCGGGGCGGCCGAGGCCCGCGAGGAACGGAGAGGCCACGCGAGCGAAGCGGGTGCAGGCGGGACGTTTAATGAGCTCAGGGTCAGTACAGAGGCTGCTCCTGGTGCCCAGCCCCAGGCCTTCCAGGGCAGGGATTGTCACCCCTCCTTCCGGCTCTGTCCATCAGGCCTGCCTCACCCCCAACCATCTCTGGGCAGGGCCTTCTCCACCAAGCCCCTCCCGCCAACAACGCCAAGGGACACCTCCTCAGGCCTGGCCCCATGGGCTCAGGCAGCCGGTGCTGTCAGAACTGGGGCCCTGGAGTCCAGACCACAGGCCAGCAGTTCTGGGGGGACAGCCCCACCACCTCCTCTACCTTCTCCACCTCTGCCACCGGCCTACCTGCAGGGCCCTGGGTGCCCAGGGGCGCCAGGCACCGAGAAGGGACCGAGACAGCACAGCAGAGGCTCAGCCTCCGGTGCTCACCCGGCCAAGCGGTAAATCTCGGAAGGGCCGGGGGCAGGGGAGCGCAACAGCCTCACGGTCCCGGGGCTGAGCCTGGCCCGAGGGAGCCCCCCTTCCCAGAAGAGACGTGAAACAAGCCACACCATTTCTGATGCCAGAGCTCCAGGCCGGCTGACGAGCCCCCTCTAACCGCACTCCCCTGCCAGGCTCTCAGCAGAGGGAGACCAAGCAGCCGCCCAGCAAGGCCCAGGGGCCCGTGACCAGGAAGAGAGAGACCACGCTGAAGGGGTCCAGGCTGGCCAGAGGGGCCGCGGAGAAGGCGGCCGCCTGCGCCGTGCAGAACAACAAGAGCAGGAGGGTGTAGGCGGCGATCATGAGGGCGGGGGGGCCCGCCAGCGCCATCCACGCCCGGCCGCGGGGGCCCAGGAGGGCGCGGAGGCCCGGCCAGGTGCCCCTGGGTCCGGTGGGGGGCGATGCCCCGCGCGGGCCCCGCTCACCCGGGCGGCACCAGCCGTCGGCGTTGAGGAGACAGGCCGGGGGGCAGCGTGGGGGCTCGCCGGCCCGGTCCGGCTCATAGCTCCTGTCCTCCGGGAGCCCCGCCCCCCACCGGGCCACTTTGGCCTCGTGCGTCAGGGCCTTCCCCGACCAGGGCCCCGAGCCCGCCGCCGCCTGCAGGTGACTCACGAATTTGAGCATGTTCCAGTCGAAGACGTAGTCGTAGGAGAAGCCCTGCCGGTGGAAGAGGTTGCGGAAGAGCTGGCGCAGGTACGAGTAGTCGGGCTTGTCGTCGAACCGCAGCGAGCGGCAGAAGTTGAGGTATGTGGAGAACTCAGCTGGCGGGGGCGGGGACAGAGCGGCCACCGTGAGGCCCGGCAGCCGTCTGACCCCGACCTCCCGTCCCTACAGGGCGCCCGGCGAAGACAGAAGGGACTATGGCTCTCTCTCCGGTGAGGACCCCGAACGGGGCCTCTGAGGATGAGGACGGAGGAGCTGTGCACCACAAAGGACGACCCTCCCATGAAGGCGCTGCAGCCTCGTGCACAGCTCATCACCCTCGTGGGGCGAGGAGGTGGCAGATCAACAGCTGCCACCAGCTCCCCAAGGCCGGCCAGGAGCCCGATGGGGGCTCCCAGGGTGACCTAAGGGACTTCCATGTCCTCCCTGAAATCAGGGGCGAGAGGGGCCTTCGCAGGAGAATAGAAAACATGCACACTGGTCCCTGGCCCTGTTCCTGGCACAGAGCTCCTCACTCCTGTGTGACTTCCTAAGTGGTAAGAACTTAGCTGAAACTGGTTTGGTTCAATTGATGGAGCGTTGGTCTGTGGACAGAAAGGTCACAGGTTCAATTCCAGTCAAGGGCATGTACCTTGGTTATGGGCACATCCCCAGTAGGGGGCGTGCAGGAGGCGGCTGATTGATGTTTCTCTCTCATGGATGTTTCTAACTCTCTATCCCTTTGCCTTCATCTCTGTAACAAATCAATAAAATATATTAAAAAATAAAAAACAGCCTTTGTCCTAATATCCGGTCTCTGACCCTGTCCTTGACACGGGGCTCCCAAAACCTTCTACGTTCTAAGTGGGAGGAGCACTAGCAGCATCTCTTGTCCTACTGGGCGGGCCCTGGTGGGGGCTGGGCACCAGAAGAAGGACAAGCCACAGTGAGGAGCTTGGAACTTCCAGCCCCTCCGCCTCCCGATTTCCCTCGAGAAGGGAAAAGGCCGGAAATGGAGTTCTCTGAGCGAGCCTGCGCCAGGAAGCCTTCTTGGGCTTGGAGGCCTTCCAGGTGGGTGCCACACCCCAACGCCTCGGGGAGGGAAGCTCTGCACCCGGGATGCTGCCAGGTCCCGCCCTGTGTCTCTCTTCACCTGCCAGAGCACCTACGTCCTCCATCACACCCTTCATACACGGCTCAGCGCGTCTCCCTGAGGTCTGGGGGCGCGCCAGCATGTTCATCAGACTCGGGGAGGGAGCTGCGGGACCCCGAGTGTGGTGGGAAGCACAGGGGGAGCGGCCGGGGGCATCCACAGTGGCAACAGCTGTGGGACCGAGCCCTGGTCTGTGGGGTCTGACCCTTCCTCCAGGGACACAGTGTCAGGATGGAGGTGAATGGCAGGGACCCAGCTAGCGTCCCAGGGAACTGGGTGGTGGGGAAGGACCGCACACACCTGGTGACCAAAGCATCAGGCGTGGGGAGTGCGGGGAGGGAGGGAAGGAGGAGACTCAGGGGAGGAAGGACTCCTTTTTCCTGAGGCTCAGGCCGTGGGAGGTGAGGCCGGAGCTCGGACAGCGGACACTGAGAGCCTCACAGCCAGGCCTCCCCTCCTGCCCGAGTCGAGACAGAGCTCGCGGTCCATGTTCTGGGGCCAACAGCACCCCAGACAGGACTCTGCGGCCTCGTCTCCCCCCTGGAAGGGCCCCGGGGTCTCCTGGGCTACTCACAGGGGTAGCCTTTGCAGAGGACCTCGATGGGCGTGGACATCTTCTTCTCGCTGATGCGCTCGTACTTCTGGCGCTTGGTGGCCGCCTTGAGGCCCTGCCAGGGCAGGGAGCCCAGGTTGAAGTACATGAGCACGTAGCCCAGGCTCTCCAGGTCGTCCCGGCGGCTTTGCTCTGCGGAGGGGCAGGCGAGGGCGGGAGCGCCGACACGTTAACACGCGTGCGCCTAACATGTCCTCGCTCCTGGTCGCCGGGGCCCGGACCTGCTCTGTGACTGGGCACCCCATGTCCCCCACTCCCTGCCCCAGCTGCTGCAGCCCTGTGCACCCCGTACCCACCCCCTGCCCCAGCCGCTGCAGCCTGTGCACCCCACCCCATGCCCACCCCCTGCCCCAGCCGCTGCAGCCTGAGACAAACAGGCCACCTCTGACTCCTCCTCCAGAGAAGGAACCTGAGGCTGCGCCTTCTCCACTCCACCTGGGCCTGTGTTTTGGGGCGCTAGAGGTGGTGGGGGGAGAGGGCACTAGTGTTCCCAGGGTAGGCATCCATTCGCTTGACAGCTAAGGGGCAGTGGTTCTCAACCTTTCTAATGCCGCGACCATTTAATACAGTTCCTCGTGTTGTGGTGAATCGTAATGTAAATATCTGTGTTTTCTGATGGTCTTAGGCGACCCTGCTAGTGGGTCTCAACCTGTGGGTCACTGCTGTAGAGCCTGAGACCATCAGAAAACAGGTCACGACCCACAGGTTGAGAACCGCTGGCTAAGGGCCTCCTTGCCTGGCCCACCTTGTGGACAGGGCACAAGTGTGGCATCAGACACCGCTGGGGTCAAACCCGGCGTTGGCCTGTGCCGAGCCAACAACCTTAAGCCGTGCCACCGTGTGAGCCTGGGTCCCAGCCTATGGGGGCGAAGTCGGGCAGCAGAACCCGCTGCGGGTGCCCCCACTCTTCTCTGAAAGGGGGGAGGGGCCTGGCTCTGTGGGAGTCGGGGGATCCCGGCCGGCAGCTCCTGGGTGCCCGCTGGTGCCCGCCGCCCGGCCCTGCGCTCACCGATGCCCAGGTGGGTGTTGATGGAGGCGTAGCGGGCAGTGCCGGTCAGGTTCTTGTTTTCCCGGTAGGGGATGTGCTGGTGGGTGCGGGCGTCGCGGTACTTCTTGGCCAGGCCGAAGTCGATGATGTAGACCAGGTTGCCCTTCTTCCCCAGCCCCATGAGGAAGTTGTCGGGCTTGACGTCGCGGTGGATGAAGTTCTTGGAGTGGATGTACTCGATGCGGCTGATCTGCGGGCGAGAGGGGACGGGGCGTCACTCGCAAGCCCTCGCAGAGAGGCCTTCACTGCATGCCGTGGGCCGGGCTGGGCCACCAAGATGGAAAAATAAACATGCGCGGCCCTTGCCCTGGGCGAGGGGAAGAGATGCTTGTAAGGTGATGTCAAGGAGCAGGTCAGGGAGGGCTTCCTGGGGGAGGTGCCATGAGGAAGCGGCTCTGGAGGAGGAAAGGTGGCTGTGCGTCCCGGAAGAGAGCAAGGCAGCAGCAAAGCTAACGCCAGAACTGGAAAGGCATCCGGGCCGCGGAAGCCTCTCCTGCCTGGCTCTCCGCCCTCCTCGGACCCGGGAGGCGGAGTCAGAGGACCTGGAAAGCTGTTCTGGTGACGGGTTGAAGGGATGGGGGAGAAGGAGCTTCACTAGAACCTGAACGTGGCCAGGGTGATAGAGATGACACTCTAAGGACAGGGTCCGACCCCTGGCCTCCCAAGTACCCCAAAGCCAGGCGGACACACAGGCCCTCTTTACACAGTTTATTATTTTTAAAAACAATATCCCTGAATTAACACATACACACACGATACATCCTTGGCAGCCCAGTCCCCACCGGGGCTCGGTCCTCTGTAAATCTAAGGCCTGCCTGGTGTCTGTCGCCAAGTATTTCCTGAACCTCTGACTCTCCTGTCCTAAGAGACTGACCAACCTCCTCGGCACACACACCTTTAGCCGAAAATGGCAGGTAATATTTTTATATGTCTTTATTGATTTCAGAGAGGAAGGGAGAGGGAGCGAGAGAGAGAAACACCCATGGTGATAGAGAATCACTGATGGGCTGCCTCCTGTACGCCAGACACTGCGGACCAAGCCCACAACCCAGGCACGTGCCCTGACTAGGAATCAAACAGTGACCTCCTGGTTCATAGGTGACGCTCAACCACTGAGCCACACCGGACAGGGTATTTTTACATTTTGGAAAGGTTTCCCCTCCTTGAGTTTATAAAGGGCTCTAGGAACGAAGGATGCTGGGCGGTGGGCACTGGTCCTGGCACTGGGCAGCATCCCACTGGACCCCCTAACAGCCCAACAGAGGAGGGGACTGACTTTGGAGAGGTTTAGCTCACTGCAGCCACCTCACTGGGACAGGACCTAGGAGGTCACAGGCTTTATACCACCTGCAGGCAGAGGCCCAGGCCCCACCCTGGAGCCCAGCACAGCAGGCCTGAAGCTGAGCCCGGGCACTGCCTTAGCCACCACCTCCCCTTTTACAGCCAGCGGTTAAGGAGCCAGGCCTGGGCCATTCCCCGGCTCTGCCCCCTGCTCGGGCATCCTCCGGCCGGCGGGCACCCGTGACCCCTGGCAGGACGGAAGCAGAGGCTGGAAGAGAAAGCGCGCGTCCGGCAGGGCCCTCGGCTCTCCGGCCGGCGGCCGGACAGGCGTGCACTCACCATCTGGTCGGCCAGGAGCAGCACCGTCTTGAGGCTGAACTTGCGGGAGCAGAAGTTGAAGAGGTCCTCGAGGCTGGGCCCCAGCAGCTCCATCACCATCACGTTGTAGTCGCCCTCGGCCCCGCACCACTTGATGGACGGGATTCCCACTGGGGGGCCGGGAAGGGGGGCTCTCAGGGGAGGTCCCTCCTGGCCCCAGACCAGCCTCCGGCCACCCAGCCCTCCCCGCTCCCCCAGCCCCCAACCCCCGCCCCAGCCGCCCGGCCCTCACCTCCTCCCTGCATCATCTTGTAAAACTTGCTCTCGATGTGCAGCTGGGGGTGCTTCGTCTTCACACATTCCAGCTTGATGGCAACTTCTTCACCAGAAGCGATGTTGGCACCTGCCAGGGGCGTGGGAGGAAGGGTCAGGGTCCCCCCTCGGCTGGGCGGGCAGCACCACCTGTGCCTGCGCCTGAGTGGCTGGCTCAGTGCTCTTGGGGCGGCAGAGGGCTCAGCACTGTCACCGAGGGAGGACAGCAGAGGGAGCTGGGGGCACAGCCTCGGGGAGGGTGGGGGGGAGAGCATAACCACAGCCACACACAGGGAAGGGGTGGGTGGGGAAGAGGCTGATTCAGAGAAGCACAGGCCACGCAGCAAGGAGTCCCGGTTCAAGGGGGGACAGGTGGGGCGACCAAAGGCTCACAGACCACGTGAGGGGAGCTGCAGAGGGGAGGCCAGTGGGGATCAGGTGGAGGAGAGAATGGGCTGGGCTCCCTCTCCCCCGCTATGATAATGGGTGGGCCGGGTGGAAGTGTGGGGGGCGGGGGACTGGGCTGAGAGGCATCAGTCTCCTTGTGGGGGAGCCGGACCATGGCTGCTTAACCAACACCGTGTGGTGTCAGCCCACCGACAGACGAAGTGGAAAGGCTAGAGGCATGGCCCCTGGGAGAACTCAGGAGGATCCGGCTGGCACCCCAAAGCGGGGGGGAGGATAGGGCTGTGCAATCAACATCCGGGCACACCTGGCTGGCCATGCGACAAAGTCACCCCAGCTCCCCGCGCATTCCAGGAGGAAGCCCAGGTGAACCAAAAGTTTCTATTTTTTAAAAAAAAAAGGTGGGGTGGCCCGGCCAGTGTGCTCAGGGGTTGAGTGTCAACCTTATGAACCAGGAGGTCACGGTTCAATTTGGTCAAGGGCACATGCCCAGGCTTTGGGTTCAACCGCCAGCAGGGGGCGTGCAGTAGGCAGCCAATCAATGCTTCTCTCTCATCACTGGTGTTTCCATCTTTCTCCCTCTCCCTTCCTCTCTGAGATCAATAAATATATAGACAAGCAGGTTAGAAGGGGCCAATCAGGAGAAAGCAGGACATGTAATACTTTCAGCAGGAAAGACTTAATTTAAAAAAGGGAAAAAGCATATCCTAGGAGGATGATAAAATAAATGCCTCCGTACATGCATTTTTAAAAGGGGGGGTGTACGTTGGCCCCGCCACTTTGGAACCAGGTTGGCGTTTATCAGTGAAGTGAAACACGCATGACCAAGCAAGCCACCTCCCCAGGGGCATCGGGAGGGGGTGACAAGAGCGAACACAGAGCGACGACCACATGCCCACGGGCTGGACAAGGGCTAAGCAGTGACGTATCATCACCCAGAGGAAGGCCCCGGGCCGGGCCAGGAGAGGGCGCCCAGCATCTCAGCACCAGGGGCCTAGGGAGTGGGGTGGCTCCGCCCACACCCTCAGTGGCCATCGCCGGACGTGCGCACAAAAAACGTGTCTACACGCGCAGGTGACGACTTCTCAGCCATGAAAGGGAATGAGGTACTGGCACACGCCACAATGAACCTAAAACCATGTAAAGTGGGTAAGCCAGACGCAAAGGGGCAAAAGACGGTATGGTTCCATCATACCAAATATCCCGAATAGCTAATTCCGGGAGAAAGAAAGTAGATTGGGGTTGCCAGGGGCGGGGGAAGGGGACAGAGGGAATAGCCCTGTTTAAGGGGCACAGGGATTGCTTTTGGGGTGATGCAAATGTATCAGAACGGGGCTGCACAACACTGGGAAGGTATGAGCGGCCGCTGAACTGTGAACCTCAGAAATGGTTCCTTCTGCTCTGCCTTGGTTGGTGGAGCCTCCTCCCATTCACCGAAAGGTTGCAGGTTCCATCCGCCATTGGTCAGGTGAGGGTGCTTTTGGGAGGCAGCCAATAAACGCTTCTCTTTTACATCAGTCTCTGTCTCTCTCATGTGAATTTCACCTCCGTTATTTTTTAAAAGGAGGAAGGGAGAGACAAGAAGGCAAGCACACTGTCTCAATTTCAAAACAACAAAACAACGCAACACCAATTGAGCATCAACCTACAAACCAGGAAACTATCGTTCAATTCCTGGTCAGGGCACGTGCCCAGGTTGTGGGCCTGATCCCTCGTTCGGGGTGTGCAAGAGACAGCCCATTAATGATTCTCTCTCATCACTGACGTTTGTATCTCTCTCCGCCCCCCCTTCCTCTCTGAAATCAATAAACAATATTTTTTAAAATGCCAACAGCGGTCACCTCTGTGAGGGGAGAGCGAGGACAGGGTGCCAGGGGTGCCAGGGGTCTCCACATGGGTACAGGCAGGCCTCCTCCAACTGGGTGGTGGGAAGGGTGCCCGGCGCCGTGCACATATTGTACATGTATTCTTTTGTCCTTACTCAAAATTTAATTTAAAAAAATAAAGTAATGGGTGGGGGGGACGTTAGAAGAAGGGGGAAGGGCCTTCTTTCTTTAAACCTCCCCTGAGGCTCTGTTTTTACTGATTTTTTTTAGAGAGAGAGAGAGAGAAACATCAACATGAGAAACATCAATGGGTTGCCCCATACACGTCCTGACAAGGGACAGAACTCATAACGTGTGGGTCCCCAGATCAGGAATCCACCCTGCACCCTTTGCGGTGTACGGGACGTCGCTCAACCAGTTAAGCCTCCCGGCCAGGAGAACTGTCTTTTCATCGGGGGTAGGCAAGGCTTTCTACCCCTGACTTAAAATCCTGGAGCCATCAAAAGGAAGAAAAAAAAATGGCTTCCTCACCTCCAAAAAAGGACTCCCTTCTCCGCGGCAAAAATACCAGAAACCAAGTCCTGAGAAACACACACTCTCAGCCCTTCTGGGCTGTGAAAAGCTAACATCACGTGGCTAATCTATGATAATAAAAGGGTAATATGCTAATTAGACCTGACGGCCTTCCTGCCCTCCTTCCTGATGAAGCATGGCCAGGAGGGGAAGCCAGCCCAGGTCCCGGGTGCCAGGGGGAACCGGGCAGCCAGGGGAAGGGAGGCCTTCCTTCTCCTGCACGAATCTTCATGCATCTGGCCCCTCGTACAGTATGACCAGCGCCGAGAGATGGGAAAAAGACCTAAGACTCACCAGCAAACCGGGTGAAGGATGGGAACAGACACTCCACAGAGAAAGAAATCACCAATGTAAAGATGGCTTGCTCACGGGAAAAGATGTCCTACAAATGAAAATGCTCCTACGACCGTTTCCCACCTACCACTGGCCAAAGCCCCGCCAGAAGATGGCCGGAGGCCCGCTGTGAGGCGGAGGGGCAGGGGCACGCCTGCCCAGGGGGTCGGGGCGAACCACAGATCCCTGCAGGGGGCGGTCTGCCACCAGGCAGCTCCCACTCGGGAGAACACTGGTCCCGCTCGCCCAACGCAACCCGGAGCCCGGACCAGGCGGTCTGTCCGCCGTAGGCCGTTTGTGATAAACAGCAAAAGCCTGCAAACAACTGGAAGGCCCATCCCGGGGGCCGGCTCCGTAAAGAACGGGCCGGCCGTAACGCGGACTACAATGGGGACAGGATGAGCGAGCTCTCTGTGCAGAAGCAGAAAGATCTCAGAGAGACAGGAAGTGAAAAAGCAAAGCACAGAACACTATGTATCCTATGCTCTCTTTTCAGCACAAAAAAAAAAAAAAGCAGGAAATAATATGTGTCTATGTTTGGTTGTCTCTATATAAAGAAACACTGAAAAAAACATGAGCCGGGGAGACACTGCACCGGGTACTGTGTTACGCGCTACCCTTCCTTCCTGCGGCGGGAACGCACACACCGTGCAATTACCCCTCTGAAGTGTGCCGTCCGTGGTTTTCAGGCGGCTCACAAGATGGTGCAACACCAACCCCGCGGTCCGTTTTAGAACATTTTCATCATCCCCCAAACACTCTCCCCCCGGAGTGGTCACCCTGCCACCTCCCTCTCTCTCCCCAGCTCCAGGCAACCTCTAATTACCGCCCCGCCTCCGGGGACCAGCCTCTTCTGGACATTTCTCAGAAATGGAATCATGCAACACGTGGCCTGCGGTGACTGGCTCCTTTCACTGCACGTGTGTTTGTGTCTGGGCTTTGGGGTTTGTGTGTTTGAGCCACATAAAAGGACATTAAAATTAAAAAAAATAAATAGATAAACACACAGTTTACGAAGCCCGTGGGCCACGGGAGAGAAAGTGCCTCGCAAACCAGAAAGGGCTCCTGACACATCAACATTCGCCGCTGGGGGTGTCGCACGCGTTTCCGGGGATCGTGGGGATGTGGCAGGGAGGGGAGCTGGGCGCGGTGCCGTCCACCAGGCTGGCCATGCCCTCGCCCCGTCCGCCCGCACAGGAGCAGGAGGAGAGCACAGCAGTTCAGAGCGGGGGCTCCAGCGCTAGCCGGTCTGGCTCAGTGGTTAGTGTCGGCCCTGGGGCTGAAGGACAGCAGGTTCTAGTCAAGGGCATGTACCTCGGTTGCAGGCACATCCCCGGTGGGGGGGTGCAGGAGGCAGGTGATCAATGCTTCTCTCTCATCAATATTTCTAACTCTCTCTTCTCTCTGTAAAAAGTCAATAAAATATCTAGAAAGGAAGAAAGAAATAAAGAAAATAAACCCTCAGGTGAGGATTAACAACAAAAACAGTGGGCTCCCAGCCCAAATCCTGATTCTGCCACCTCCTCCCCAGGGGACCCTGGCAAGTGGCTTTACCCCTCTGCACCCAGCACCCCAGCTGGAAACTAGGGATGACAGTACCAGGCTCATTATGGCTTCTGAGGTGCCAGCGGGCTTAGCTGCGTGCCTGGCACACTGTAAAGTGCTCGAGGAACATGGGGTTTGGTGACCAGTGCCAACCTCTGGGCTTTAGAGCGGAGCCTGAGACGCCCTGACCCCGGGTGGGACATGAAGGAAAGGAAGAGGGAGCAGGCATTCGGTGGGCAGAGGAGAGCGTCCCTGGACAGAAGGCTGCAGGGGTCCCGATGCCTGGTCAGGGCTGTGCTGGACAGCGGCCACAGCGCGTGCAAAGGCCCGACAGGAGGGGGTGCAGAACCCCGAACTGTAGCTGAGGATGACGATGAAGAGGGCAGGGCAGAGATCCGGTCTCAGTGCCCAGCAAAGACCCTGGCCGTGCGCCTGAGACGCCAGGAGCCACGGACAGAGGGCGGCTCACAGGGTCTCCGGCCTCTGAGCCACTGACAACCTTTGCCCCGAGCACTAGAGGGGGTCCAGCAGCGTCCCTGGCCTCTACCCACCAGGGACAGCAGTACCCTCTTCCTTGAGAAACGACATTCAAAATGTCCCCCCGGGACAAATCCCCCTTTCAACCTCACTAAGACCTGGGAGTGTGAGGATGGGGGGGACCCAAGGCCGCTGTCCTTGTCCAGAGATTGACAGTGGCCCCACCCAGGTGGGGCGGGGCCTCCAGCAGGGAGGAAGGGTGCCGGGGAGAGAGGAGCCCTGAGGCCTCTGACCCCTGCAGCACCCTGCAAGCACCGCTGCTCGCAGAAGCAGATGCCAAAGGTCAACGACTCCCCACCACACCACTTCCCTGGGAAGGGGCCCAACGGTTAGGCAACCTTCCGGCCCTGCCAAGCGCTGGGAACCCGCCCCAGCTGCTCCCCTGGGGTCCCGCCCAGGACCCGGGTGCTGCCTCCATGTTCTGTCTGGACGCTGCCCACGTTTTCTCCTCCTCCCTCAATCCTCTCCACCGCTGAGCTGAGGCCAGAGAGGTCAACTAACTGCCTGAGGTCACACTGAATGAGGAATCTCATCGCTGATGTTTCTCTCCCTCTCCCTCTCTCCTTTTCTCTCTCTCTGAAATCAATGAAACTGATCCCCAAAGCCCAGCTTTGTTCTCTATTCCAATCCCCTAGCACCACCTTCATTCACACAACAGACACCTACCGGGCCCTGGACCAGCAAGGCAGGCCTGCCTGCAGCTCAGCTCAGCTCACCTGGGGGAGGAGCCGAGGCTAACAGGTGCCGCCCGCTAGAATCCGGGGCCTCTGTGGGGACGGTCTGGGCTGGAAAACAAATCTGGTCCCAGAGAAGGGTTTGGCCTGGCCAGCGCCAGAGGGTCTGGGAAGTCCCAGCTGGGAGGGCAGCCTCACGTGGGGCTCAGATACCCACACAGACACACAGACACAATCAGGAGCCGGCTGGACCAGAGGCAGGGGGTGAAGGACCCTCCATAACCACCTGGTGGGAGAACCATGCCCCCCCACTTAGAACCAAGGGCCAGAGACTGAAAGATGTGGCGCTCCCAAGGGCACATGGCCAGTGGTTGGCAGAGTGGCCCGGACTTGGCCAGTTCTGGACCCCACGAGCCAACCTGAGGCCCTAACACAGCCGGCCCCACTCTCCCCGTCCCCTGACGATGCTGCCGGGCGTGGGGGCAACGGACCGAACCGAAGAGGGGCTGGGGCCTCACAGCCGCATCCACAATGTGTCCGTGCGCCTTCGGGGGATCCAGCCCCACCTGCAGGGGCCATCTGGAGTCAGGCCCTGGCACTGGCCTTGGCAGCAAGAGTGTGGCCAGAGCTTGGAACAAAGGCAGCCAGCAAGGCCAGCCAGGGAGGCCCCACAGTCACCTCGGTCCTCAGGCCGGCAAGACAGGGGCCCAGGAAGGAGTTGGCAGGACCTGGTGTCAGACTGGGGCCCCCATGTACCCAATGAAGACTGGACAGTCAGGGAGAAGGGGCTCCCTCCCTCCCCCTTGGCCCAAGAGGACAGTAGCAAATTCCCACTAAGAGCGAAGGTTGAGGGACACACGAAAAGGCACTACCGCTGGGCTGAGCATGTGCAGGTATTTTGCACGCTGTGACCTAGCTCAACACTTCTCACTGCTTTGGAGGCTTCACGCCCATTTTACAGACGGGGAAAGCCAAGGCTGGCAGAGGTCATTGCTTGCCCCAGGGCACACAGCTGGTACAAGAAATGCCAGCACCCAAACCCTGGTAGGATTACTCCACAGCCTGGACAGCAGGAGGAAACCTGGCCCTAGGGTTTAACATGAGCTAGACGAAATACAAAAATAAAATAAAATAAATTAAAATGAACTAGATGACTCCTAGATAAACAGGAAGCCCGGTCCCCAGGAAGTCCCACATGGGGACCAGGGGCACTGGCTTTCTGAGTGACCCTGGCCCGCCCTTCCCCCTCCCCGGGCCTCAGTTTCCCTTTGGGAAAAAGAAGGCTCTGGACCGGGGCTGTCCAGGAGGAGCAGGTGTGCATCTGTGCCAAAAGCTGCCTCTCGGTGCCCTTTGCCCTCCAGCCAGCGGTTCCAGAGCCTCGTGGTTGCTAAGAGGACCCTTTGTCCCTAGTCCAATTTCACAGACAGTGAGCGTATGGGTACCCCCTTCCCCAGGTGAGAATGCTGGGGCTCAGAGAGAAAAAGTGACACCCCAGTCACACAACTAACGATACTGGGGACCTGGGCCTGCCCCCCCCAAGTCCCCACTCCCTTCTCCCCGGCTTCGTGAGGTGGCTCCCTATGCCCGCGCCCCTGCCAGCCACTTCCTCATCCATCCGTTCGAGAAGCTTCACAAAACACCTACTTTTGGGGAAAACGCAGGCTGTGCTCTGAGGACGGGGATAGCAACACACCAATGCCTCCTGCCCGAGGGCCTGGCGTCAGAGAACAGCCTGTAAACAAGGGTGCCCTGCACTGCGCCCCCCTCCCCTCTGCGCCACTGAGCCACAGCGCTCCTGCCTCTCCACGCGGGAATGGGACAGCAGTGCCATCGCCAGAACTGCGGCGACAGATCGCCCTGCTCAGCAGGAAGCAGGCGCTGGGCCTGAGTGCGCTCCCTCTCCCCGTCCCCTCTGGCAGGGAGGGGGGCTCCCTGGTTAGCAGACTTCCTACCCAAGAGGCAGGGGTCTCCTCACCCCAGCTCGGAACCCAAGAGCCCAGCACAGGGACTGGCCGGTTTCCCCCTTTCCCAAGGACCCGGCCGGAGTGAGGAGACACGGGCTGGCGCTGGCGCTGGCTCCAGGCACCTCCTCGGCACACCAGCAGCGGCCGGGAGGAGCCCCACTCCAGACTGGGTGGCTGGGACGTGGCGTTTGCAGGCAGGCACCTCTGCCGCTCTGCTCCTGGGCCGGGACCCGGCCAGATGTCAGTGATTTGTTTGGAACAACAAAACGAGAGCAAACTCAGACTTCCCGCAGGAAGCACATCCGGAGAGAGGGAGCCTAAAAGCTACGACCCCCGCCCCCAGGTTAGTGGGGAGCCTGCGTCATTCCCCAGCCGGCCTGCTCCGAATTCCCGGAGGCCGGACCCCAGGGAGGGGCCAGCAGCAGCCCAGGCCTCTGTCCCTCGCATCCCGCTCCCAGGAGACAAGGCACGAGGCGTTCACCCAGGCGGGGCTTTCCCACGGCCGGCTGAGGCCCAGGGCACGCGCAGCGGGGAGCAGAGCCGGAAGTACCCTCTCTGCCCAGCCTGCAGCGGCGGGAGCCCCCCCTGCTGCCTCTGTGAGGAGCCCCAGCCGGCCTCACCCCAACCTGCTGTTCCAACCCCACCTGGGGCGGGCCTAGGGACAGATGGCTAAAACATGCTGCCCCACAACCAACTTCCGACTTCAGAGCCTCAAATCCCGGCCTCTTCCCTCCTCCTCTCCCCACAGCTGTCGGGGTGGGGGGCCCCCAGAGCCGCTGAGCTGGAGCGGGGGACACTCACCCAGGTAGATATCTCCGAAGGACCCGCTCCCGATCTTCCGGCCCAGGCGGTACTTGTTCCCCACACGGAGCTCCATGGTTCGCTCTCACTGCGGAGGGAAGCAGAAACACGGGGCTCAGCGGGGCGGGCAGAGCCCCAGGAACTGGGAAGACCGGCCTTCTCCAGCCCACACTACCGGGGAGGCCACCTGGCCCCGCTTGGCCTGAGTACAGCCAGGTGTCGGGTGGCCCGAGGGCCTCCAGGTGTGGGCAATGGCGGAGGCAGGCTCAGCAAGGGTGTCAGCTGGGCCAGGCAAAGGGTGGAATTGGAGACAAGGCCCGGGAGCAAACTTTGGGGGGACCCTCATTCAGGGACCCTCCGATGGGAGCCCCTCAGGGGCAGGCCGGTCCTCAGTGGCAGGCCAGTCATGAGCCCCGACCCTAAAGGAAAATCAAGGACAAAGGGGTGGGGGGAAGGGGGATGCAGGAGCTGATCGGCCAGGTGGTGCTACCATGGCAACCACCAGCGAGTTCCAACCTCCAGGGAGGGGAAGACACTCCGAACAGAGGGGTCCCTAAGCGCCTCGGTCCCTCGAGGGGCTCAGAAATCACAGCTGTCCCGGCCCCACCCCCACCCCAGGCGTCCAGTGCCAAGAACCAGAGGCCGGGCCCCCGCAGCTGGCCTGGCATTCCCAGAGCCCGGACCGTGCCAGCCTACAGTGTGCCCCGCAGGAGGGACCCCTTCCTCGGTGGTCTCCTCGCGACACCAGGAGCCTCCCACACAGGCCGCTCCACACCCACTTCTCTGGGTGGACTGTTGGGGACCCCCAGGAGGGTCTTCTAAGAAGGCAGCTGAACAAGTGGAGGGGCCCAAAGCCAGGTTTTGGCCTCCAGTCTGGGCTCCTGTGGCATGGGAGGTGGAGGAGGGGGGAAGTTGGGAGAAGGGTACTAACAGCTTGTCTACATCCTGTGTCCTGACCCAGGGGTCCAAGCCTGTGTGGGACATCAGGGTCCCTGATGGACACCCCCTGCTCTGGCCTGGCACCCCCGGGGACCTGGCTGGGGGAGGAGGAAATCCCACAGCTGGGAGGAGAGGAAATGGTAGACTAGGAAATTGGGAGAGGAATAGGGGGACCCCTAAAATCTCGCTGTATCTACAAGAAGGCCAGCATACCAGACTATCAAGGGGGTGGCCAGCTGGCTGAGCACCATCCAGTGCACTGAAAGGTCGCCGGTTCAATTCCCGGTCAGGGCACATGCCCGGGGTGTGGGTCCCATTCCAAGTTCTCTCTCACATCCGTGTTTGTCTGTTGTCTCTCTCCCTTCCTCTCTCTCTCTCTCTCTCTCTCTCTCTCTCTCTCTAAAAAAAAAGAGGGGCCTTCGTCTGCAGCCTGGGAACACAGGCCCAGGGAGGCCAGCCCTGTCCACCCAGCCCACAGCAGCCACGCAGGGTTCTTGCCTCCCCACCTGGCGGCCTCACACCACCCGACACAGGACTGAATTCATGCCAGGGCCGGCAGCTGGGCCAGGCACAGAGGTTCTGCCCCCTCCCCAGGCCCAGTGCTGGCCTCCACCAAAGCCGGACGCCCCTGGGAAGGGAGAAGGGAGAGTCCAGCCCCCAGAGGGCCCGGCGGCGGCGGCAGAGGCAGGGTGCCAGAGCTCCAGCCCAGGAGCCACCACCGGCCCTTCCCCAGCGGCCCCGGGACGCAGCCTCGGGCCCAGAGCTGGCCAAACTCGGCCTTAACCGCGGGCCTCTGCGCCCTCGCCGGGCCGGCCCCAGCCGAGGTGCCAGCCTGCCAGCTCACACGCTCCGTCCACATCTGCAGGAAACCCACACGCCGCCGCACACCGCGCATCCACCCGGCCCGGGTGTGCGCTCCGAGGAAGAAGGGAAGCAGGCAGTCGCCAGGAGCCCCGCCGGGGGGAGGGGGCGCGGGCCTACACACACACACACACACACACACACACACACACACACAGGGCCCCCCTAGCCTCCCCCACGTCTGTGCTCCACCAACGCCGACTCAGAGACCACACGGGGCAGCCGGGAAAGCCGCAGGTTCGGAAAAGGAACATAAATACACCCGCATCCTATATTACATAAATACCCACGCCAGGTTATATAAATACCCATGCCCTCCGTCTGGGTGTCTTACATAAATATTCGCACATGACCCCCCAGCCCGCCC
>PVJN01029514.1:0-26369 GCA_004026805.1 Lasiurus borealis | reverse complement strand
TTTAATCAATAAAGAATTTAAAAAAAAAAAGGCCATGGTGATCTACTAGTAAAATCCTCCCAGACAGACATCCCACTGCAACTGTGGAAATAGTGAAAACTGCTTCAGATAAATCAGAGCAGAGAAGAGACATAGCAGTGTGGGATTCACAGTGACAAGGTTGGAAGCAATGTTTTTGAAAGATGAGAGTTGAGGAAAGAGTGTCATCATTTGGGGATGGGAAGTGAAGGGGGAAAGAAGTGCAAGGGTTAAAATTATGTTTCTGCCATAAAATCCTATCTATTAAAAGAGTGATATGCAAATTGACTGTCACTCCAACACACAAGATGGCTGACCCCATGTGGACACCAGATGGCCACCACAGATGGCCAGCAGGGCAGGGCAATTGGGAAGGGCCAGGCCTGCAGGGGAGGGGATATGGGGGGACAGGCCTGCAGGGGAGGGCAGTTGGCAGGGTCCAAGCCTTCAAGGGAGGGCAGTGGGGGTGATTAAGCCTGTAGTGGAATGCAGTTAGGGGTGACCAGGCCAGCAGAGGAGGCAAGTTGGGGGTGACCAGGCCTGCAGGAGAGGGCAGTTAGGGGCAAACAGGCAGGCAGGGGAGCAGTTAGTTATCAATCAGGCTGGCAGGTGAATGGTTAGGGGGTAATCAGGCTGGCAGGGGAGCAGTTAGGCATCAATCAGGCTGGCAGGTGAGTGGTTAGGGGGTGATCAGGCTGGCAGGCAGAAATGGTTAAGGGCAATCAGGAAGGCAGGCAGGTGAGCAGTTGGAAGCCAGCAGTCTTTGAGTGTGAGAGGGATATCCGATTGCCCATTTAGACCCAATCCTGGTCAAATTGGACTTAAATGGGCAGTTGGACACCTAAACGGGGGCAGTCAAACATCCCTCAAGGGATGCAGACTGGGCTGAGGGACACACACCCTCCCATGCACAAATTTTGTTCACCAGGCCTCTAGTAATAGGATAAAATACAAAACAAGAGACATACAAGATGCTTTCACAGTAAACAAGTAAACAAACCAAACAAAGCAAGAATTTCCTATTCTTGAAATAGGTAACTTGTAACCCTTCCCACTGGCACCCTGTCCACAAATTGCATTGACATAAGTTGTATCCCTCTATACTATGATTGCAAGGGCAAACAGAGCAAGAATAAGACATTTTAATTGGTGTAGACACTCTCTAGGGAAACCAAAAAGCAGAAAAAAACTCTAAGACAATTCCAAACTAAATTATACATCCTCAGTCAAGCATTTGCAGACATATACCCAGAATTTTAAAAAAGTACATATTAAGGGAAGAAATGAAATGAAAGTTGATTGAGCACAGCAAAGAAAAAGGAGGAAGAAGAGGAGAAAATTGTTACAGAAGCAAGGACTGAATGACAAGGTACCACAGATAGAATAGGCTTAAGCAAAAACTTAATAAGGTACTTTGAAAAAGTTATTTATTTAGGAAAATAACCAAAAGAAATGAGTTAATGTAACTAAAATGGGTGAGAAAAAAATGTGGTTAAAATGAAAAATATATATTATGTAGTTAAATCATATAATATGGAGTCTCTGAAAATGTAAATGAAGTAATAACAGAACTAGTAGTATTTAATTCTTTAAAGAAAAATTCTTAGAGATAAAATAAGAAGTTTATCTAAATATAAAAGATACCCAGAATTTTTCTTGACATGAATGTAGAAATAAATTTGGAACAATAAGTTACTCTCAGCAAAATGATGGCTAAATTGTTAACACCTACTGGAGTAAGCATCAGACCCCTCAGCCCAACATAATATCTGCCTGAGTAAGGAACCTTTGACTTATCTGTCCCCATATGCTGTGGTGAGAGTTGTGTTTGGACATCTGATACCTCTAAAGGCCATGATGATCTACTAGTAAAATCTGATGTTTGGACCTCAACATCAGTGAACTCCAAAAAAGTATGTTATTAAATCTATAAGACTTTAATGATTAAAAATTGTTAGGACTTAAAGGCAAATCCTTTTGAATTAAAGACAAAAATATGAATAAATAAAAGGACAAGAGAATCACACTGGAAACAGATTTCTTTAAAGCAACATAAAAAGCAAACAATATAGAGCAGGATTTTCAATGAAAACAAAAGTGAATCAAAGATTTTATACTCAGAAAAATTGTCATTTAACTAGCAAGAGAAAATGGGTTTTGGCTTTTGTAAAACATATTTTTATTGATTTCAGATAGGAAGGAGAGGAATAGAGAAAGAGAAAGATCAATGATGAGAGAGAACCATTGACTGACTGCCTCCTGCACAACCTGCACTGGAGGCTGAGCCCACAACCTGAGCATGTGGCCTGATTGGAAATTAAACCATGACCTCCTGGTTCATAGGTCGAAGCCCAACCACTGAGCAACACTGGCTGAGCTGCTGCAGATGCTATTTTTAACTACTTATTTTAAAATAATTTTAAGAAAAGTGTCAAAGTGAATTACAGGGATCCCATATAACCTCTTTAATATTAACTATTGTAACATGCCTTCAGGATGAATGCCCCTGTTCTAGAAGCAGCACCAGGAAGAGAGAAGGAATGTTGTTCTCTTCTTAGCCCATCACCTCCCAGCTGTGTCTGTGAGAGGAGGAGCAGCCTTCCTACCTAAGTGTGAAAAATATGATTTGAAGACAACAAAACATTGATGGGAGATTTAAAGGCCAGCTGAAACAATAAAAATAAAAAAATAAAACATAAAAGGTCAATTGATCCAAACAATCTGGCAGCCAGAACTTCTAGCCCTGAGCATTGGAAGAGGGCAGAGGCCATTATGAAGTGCTCTGGGTCATGACACAATTGAAATGACTGACAGAGAAATGGTCCATCCACCTCGAGCTCAGTGTATTTGCCTCAACCACAAGAACCTTACTGCAGATCTTCCCCTGCTTCCTGTCCTCTCCACAGTGTCTTGACTTTTTAACCAAGTCCTTCTTCAGGTGAAAACTGTCACATGGAGGCAATTGATTGCCTTGACTTTTTGAAAAGAGAATAATTTATTGAAGAACCTTCTTTCTTATAAATGTCTTATAAATCCACAGGCAGGATCTTATACTGGAAAAAATAAAAAGAGAGTTGCTATGTTCTGGGTACGTATGAGCTAAATGAATGAATGGGACACAGAACACACATGCAATGGCGAACACGCACACACACATACAATGCCTTTTCCCCTTTAGGCTAGAGGTTCTATTCATGAATACAATTTATCTGTTTATATTTTCTTAGGGACCGGTTCCATTTTTTATAGCACATGAAGCCCTAGCTCAATGTTTTCTGATCTGCTCTTTCGAGATTTAACCACGTTTTTACACCTTTCTCTACTCTATTTTGGATTACTGGTATAAAGTGAAATAACTTACTAAATTTATGTAAAATTATACAGAGTCTATTTCTGTATATACTTGTTGCACTGGTTGTGTATAAGTATAAGTGTGCATTTCCTATCTTTATTATTGCATTTGTTTGATTTTCAAGGTTCTTTGGGATTTATGGCAAATCGTTGTTATTGTGAGACAGTATTTGTAATTCCACAGGAAATAAAATTGAAAAGGAGAAAGAAATAGGAATGTTGGGAAAATGCACATAACAATGGTAAAGTTAGGTAAAGGTATGGATTGCTAACTATTATGATTGGGTTGGTTACTTTCAAACCCCTGTTAGACTTCAATTTGTAATATAGGCATTAGAAACATTTGATGTATTCTTTTTTTTAATGTGTTACATGTATTCTTTAATTCTTTAATATTTTGGTTTGTAGGGAAAATCTCTTATTTGCTTTATATTTTTATTGTTGAAAAAATGTGAATGAGTAATCTATAAACAGAGTATAATGGAAATACAAAAGACATAATTTTAAAAATCTAAATAGCTAAGGTATGTACTTAGAATACCTGAAGGGCTTATAATAGCATAAAAAACAGGACTATTCTTAGCCTGACCCCTAGTGTTAGCAGCAAATAAGTGTGGAGTTTGATGATATTGGACAAAAAAATAAATGGTTTAAAAAGAAATATATGACAATCATTTTTTAATATAAGCTATGTCATCCTTAGTGAATAAATACTGAGCTCAGAAGCATCAGTACAGCTGAGGCTCAGAGATCAACACCTTCACTTGGTGGAAGGGAAACATGAGCTGGCCTGTTTTCAGGACACAGAATTAGTCTGAATTCATTTATGGAGCTCAGTTTCAATCTTTGCATCCACTCCACTAGCCACAAGTCTATTTTACAACTATGGGAAGACAGTCTCTGGCTTTTAATGCCTGTCATCACTACTCCCTGAGCACAGCCATTGCTAAATACCGGTCCTGCTCTGAAGTTGGCGGGTGAGTTCGACCTACCCAAAGAGCACAGCAGGAAGGGCCAGAGGACAAATTTATTCTTTATGAATCCACTCCGAGTTTAGAGTTGTCTGACTCTCCAGTCAATAGAAACAATCTTAGTAATCTTCCTCACATTTCTAAATATAACTTCTTATACTTCAACCAACTCAAGTGTTTCCCCCTTCTCTATGGTAGAAGCCCTCTGAAGCTTTGAACAATGTCTCACCATTTGAAATTATTCAACGGGGATTAATGTATGTCCCTGCTTTCAGGTGAGATGTTCTCCACAGATAAAGGAGAATTGTGAGTTGGAATTTCTGCCACCAGGAAAGCAGAACAAATGGAGAACTTTAATAATACAGTCACCTGGATGCCCCAGGTGTATGATAAATAGCTGCCAAGGGCTTTATGTTGGTCATTTAAAAATATGGGTTAGTGCCCCATGTCATTCTGAGAAAAATCTTTTATAAAGTAAGTTCAAAAGCTCCCTATGAAAGAGATGCAATCTCCATTGCAGAATGATGATTCTCTAGTGTGTTACAAACTGGCAGGAGATTGGAAGAGAGAATTCAGGAAACTTTCTTCATAAACAGTTCCTATAATAACCCCAATTTTACACTCTTTATTTAGCCTTTACATCCTCCAAAACCTGTTCACAGGTTAATATTGTTTCTGCAATAGCATTAAGAACTTTGTGAAAAATACTTGAAATATGGGTATATTCTATATTCCCAATATAAATACGTTACCACTTGTAAAATTTTAGTTCATGAATTAAGTAATCTATGTAGTTTCTTACCTAAAAATATTTTTAAAGTGATTAAAGCTAGAATAATTTAGAAGTCAAGAGAGGGCTCTTCAACATTAAAAGTGAAATATTTGGCCCTAACCAGTTTGGTTCAGTGGATAGAGCATTGGCCTGCAGATTCAAGGGTCCCAGGTTTGATTCCAGTCAAGGACATGTACCTTGGTTGTGGGCACATTCCCAGTAGGAGGTGTGCAATAGGAAGCTGATCGATGTTTCTCTCTCATTGATGTTTCTAACTCTCTATTCCTCTTCCCTCCTCTCAGTAAAAAAATCAATAAAATATATATTTTTTTAAGTGAAAGATTCAGAATTAAGATTTCTGAGTGATCATTTTGATTCATCCATTAACTTTTAGCAAGGTCCTAACCAAAGGTACCTAATTTGTTTCAGTCTCAATTTTCTCTTTGTAAAATGAAGAGGATTGAATTTGAATATTTATTAGATTTCTTATACTTCAAATACTATGTTTAAAGAATAGATTGTCGGAAATCAAACATTGTTCTCACTAAATGGATGTAAACAGGAAACCAGAAGGCTGGTCAACCTTAATTGCTCTGAAAGGTCAGAGCTAATTACTTACTGTTTAGTTGAAAACATTGTTAGCTGAAGCAGCCTCTACCTGTTTGTTTCATGTTAATTTCTGTTTTGTTATTTCCTGCCTAAAGAGTAGGGATGTGTCCAAAAGCCTTAATAAAAGAGAGAAAAAGGCCAGAGCAAGTGGTAGTCCTTTCCACTAGAGGAAGGCTCCCATCTGGCCCCCCAATATTGTCAAATTAATATTTTCTAGTCTCTTTCTTCATTTGCGTGCGGCCTCCTCCTGAACTCGAACCCTGAACTGGGAACCCTGAACCACACAGGATGTGGAAAGGGGCTCCAACAATAGACCATTGAAGAACTTGAGGAATTCTTCATATTCTGGGGGACTGAGGCAGGACTGAATAGTCTCAGTATTTGAAGTGAACCAGAGCTGTAAGACCGAGGTCATACCTCCTTAGGCCTTCATCATCAGGAGTAAAACTTGAGCCTACTCGATTGGTACAGCACTAGGTTTCTCTAAAAGTCTCTGTTTCATTAATGAGAATGTAGCAACAGTACACATACTCCAAAGGCATTTCCTTTTCCCCCACATAGTCATGAGTTGGTCTGATGCTGGGATTAGCAATGTGATGCCTTAGAGCTTCTGTACTCTCATCAGAGTTGAAGAGGAAGACCCAGGAAGCCACTCCTCCCTATTCCCCAACATTCTCAGTCTTTCCACCAACAGGAACTAACTTTGATAAACTTGATTCTTCTGTCTTCAGTCACAAGAAACCTAGGACATCTGTCATCCTCCAATGTCTTATCGCCAAAAGGCTCTGTCCTTTCCCTTTCCTTTCCCCATCTTCCACCTCTTTCTAATTTCTGAAAACTATCCAGTGCTCCTTTCATATTCTCAGTGTAACCAGACCTGACTCTCACTTGAGAACCATATTTCCTCTGAACCCTCTCACATGTTAGCTGTGTTTCTTTAATCCTTGGCAATTTCAATATATAGGTAGCTAGCTAATCCTTCCCACTCTCTAGTTTCTTAATTGCTTGATCTCCTTTCCACAATAAATCTACCCACTTGTCTCCGATACTCACCTTCATGGTCATACCCAAGATCTTGTCATTACCAATAATTATAGAACAAAATAGAAGCCTCAATTTAGATCCTAATCTCTGGTACCAAATATAAGAGCAATAGCTACCCTGGTCACTAACAGAAACTTGCTCAACAATAGACAGGACTAAGCCTTTAGACACTGAAAATTCAGTTGTTTTTTCATACACTAGTAATAAACAAATTAAAATAAAATTTTAAAAAAATTAAAAAATTTTAAATTAAAATTAAAATTAAATAATAAAATCTGAAAATAAAATTTAAAAAATAATTCCACTGATAGTAGCATCAAAAAGAATAAAATGCTTAAAAATAAATTTAACAAAAGTATTATAAAACTTATACCTGAAAACTACAACATATTATGGGAAGTTTAAAGAATTGCATAAATGAGAAGGCATGTTCGTGGATCAAAAAGCTTAAGATGGCAATATTCCCCGAATTGATATAGCAATACAATACACCTATCAAAAACACAGTTTCTTCTTTGAAGAAACCATCTAGCCTGATCTTGAGATTCATATGAAAATGCAAGGGACTCAGATTAGACAAAACAGTTTTTAAAAAAGAAGAAAGTTGTACTGAATTAATCTTATAATTTCAAGATATTCAACTCATACTTCTTGGTTTTAATTGTAACTACAAAGTTACAGTAGTCAACACAGTGTGATCCTGGCATAAATATAGACATAAAGATCAATAAAATAGAATTGAGAATCCAGAAACAAACTCTAAGTTTTAAGACCAGCTACCATAGTCCTAGCCAGTTTGATTCAGTGGATAGAGTGTTGGCCTGTGAACTTAAGGGTCCTGGGTTTGATTCCTATCAAGACCACATGTTCAGATTATGGGTTCAATCCCTGATGTGGGCATATAGGAGGCAGCTATCAAATTCTCTCTCATCATTAATGTCTCTCTCTCTCTCTCTCTCTCTCTCTCTCTCTCTCTTTCTCTCTCTCTCTCTTCCCCTTCCTTTCTGAAATCAATAAAAATATATATTTAAAAAAATTATAAAACTAGTTACTATATGACCCAGTAATTCCTTTCCTAGATATATATCCAAGAGAAATAAAAACTTGCCCAAAATGAATCTAAAATGGGGAAGTAACCAAAATGTCTATCAACTAATGAATAGATAAATAAAATGTGTTATATCCAACAATAAAATATTATTTAACAATTAAAGAAATAAAGTATTGATACATGATAAACATGAATTAGCTTTTTAAAACAATTAAAGAAATAAAGTATTGATACATGATAAACATGAATTAGCCTTTTAAAACACTTTGCTAAGTGAAAAAAGCCAGTCACAAACACCACATACATTTTATTTTATTTGTATAAAATATCCAGAATAGGCCAATCTATAAAGTAGATTCATTGCTGCCTCAAGCAGGTATTTAGAGAAAAATGGAAAGTGACTGTTTTGGGGTATGAAGTTTCTTTTTGGGGTAATGAAAATGTTCTAAGCCCTGACCAGTATCACTCAGTGGTTAAACTGTCAGCCGGCAAACCAAAGGGTAGAGATGAGGTTGTGTAAGATCAGGTTTGCATTATATTTTAAATGAGGTAAGAAAATTCATCTGATTGCCAACTCTCTCTTTCCTCTTTCTTTATAAAGGACCCTCTGGCCATACTGGCTTTCATTCTTATTTTTCTTTTCTTGTTAAAGCTTTATTGAAATATAATTAACAAATAATAATTATATGTCCTTAAGGTATATAACATAATGTTTTGATATTTGTAACATTATGAAATGATCTACAATCAAGCTAATGATGCAATGCACAGATCTTGTAACATAGAAACCCACACCTGAAACCCATAGTTCATGTTGATCAATGTCATCCCCATAAATTTAATAAAAATAAGTATATAGATAAAAATGAGATAAAGAAGCCATTGGAAATGTGTTAGCCAGAGGGGTGTAATCTAATCAAATCTATTAAAGAGCTCTATTGTGTAGTTTGTGAAGAATTGAGCAAGATTGAAACTAGAGAGACCAGTTTGGAGGCCATTTCCATGTAAAAGATAATAATGAGTTGGCCATGAATTTGAGATGGAAAGTAGAGAAATGAGAAACATTTCTGGAAGCATATTCAACAGGACTTGCTTGTAAATCAAAGTGAATAATAAAATGTTTTTATTAGGTTTTATGAATTATTTCTGATATTTGAACCCCTGATTTTACTGGTCTGAGATGATGGTCAGTGTTTAGGTTAAGTGAAAAGTGAGAAGTGTTTTCAATATAGGAGACACTGTGGCATATGTAAAATGTGGTAAACAGTATCAGAGTTTCTGCTCTGGCTGTGGTGGAGTTACTGGTACTGGTCTTGTTCTCTCTGCATTAACAACTTGTTCTCTCAGCTTACTGGTCACATGCCCCAGAAGCTGGCTCTGATTCATTACTTTTGTAAATATTCTTATGAAACTCAATAACAATCTTAAAGAGTAAATAACATATTACAACATAGAATATAATGTTATATACCTACAATTTTTTACATACAGTTTCAGATAAATTATTTCTTATTCAATTATTTGGAGAAATAAATGAAGAAAATAAATAAGCATTTTGCTGAGTTTGAAATTTTGGAAGATTTCATTTTATTTTTTTCTCTTTTAATCTGACTGATTTATTTCTCACATCTGCCTAAATTAAAATGTAAATCTTACATCAGCATTTAAAAATTTGTTAAGTATATACTTTCAGCAAAAGTTTATCAGCTACTAAAGGCTGACATTACCATATGTTCAAGTTCATGAATCCTTGTAGAACAATCTTTATATTCCCGCATTACTAATTTGACAATGGAAAAATAGCTTGCATAAGGGCTTCATCAATGCAAAATAAACTTTTATCTTAGCTTCACATTATTTTAATATTAATAATGATATGCCTTAAATTGTCCACATTTCAATGTCAATCAACTTGAGAGATGGAACAAGATGTGAGCATATAATTACACATGTACAAACAAAGCATTCATGCTTTGCAAAAGCTAGTCTTTGGAGAATTAAGGTGTTCGTGCAATGAAAATGACTGAATGGAGCACATATGCAATGGGAAAAATAAAGTACATTTGGCTTTGTAAGTACCAAGTGTTGCTAATTGGCATGAGGACATAATTAAAGTGAAATCAGTTTTCAATATGAGATTTCATAGACATTTAAATAAATAGCTCAATGATCAAATTCAGAACAAATGACTTGCAGTAAAAACAAATTCCATTCAAAAATATTTTGCATCTACTCTGTGCCCAGCACTGTGCTAGATACAGAAAAAAAATAAAGATAACATTCAATTTCTGATTATAAGATAATTATAGCTAGAGGAATACATGTACTAAGTTTAAATAATTTTTAAAACCACATTCATATACAAATAACTTTTTATTAATTTTGACCTACAAATTAAACCATGAAAGTAAAATTATTATTCTGGAGGTGGTAAAACCTGCTTTTTTACACATTCCCAAAATATTTACATTGTCCCTGAAGTATCTGTATTATTTGTTCACAGACATCAGAATCACTGTTTAGTTTGTTTTATAAACAATTAAGATCTTTCTGCTTATGTGCCTATAGCAACAGTACCTTGCACATAGTAGAATATATACTGTCATACAAATTAAATAAACAATTAATGAATACTGAAAATTGAATTGTAAAATATTCCTCCTGAAAGCTTGGTAAAGTGGTACAAAATGATTTCATTTTGTAAATGGAAGGCAAATTAAAATGATCTCAGGTAAAAAGTAATTACTGAAAGCCCTGGCATGTAAGAATGAATGGTCTGATTGAATCTGATCATTTTTCTTTGTGTGAAACATAATTTAGCAATTCTGCACATGAATAGAAGAGGAAAAATTAAATCCATTTATTTAAAATGAAAAAAACTCTGGAAGAGTTCACAACTGAAGTAATCTCACTAGTCAAAAAATGTCTTTTGCAATTAGTGAAATGTTCAATATATTGCAGAAGAGACTGTCATTCGACCCAGGATTCTCTTCTCCACCTGGCACACAGCCATTTTGTCATTCACCCAGTGTGAGGCCTGAATGTTGGATCATAAACATTAGCAGGAGCCTTCCATTCACCAACAACTCTTCTATTTACCCAAATTATGCAAACGTAGTTTAGTTACAGTCTTGATTAATTCAGGTTCCATGGGTTGAGCAGTATGTAATATGATCACATCACCTGTTGATTTAAAACCTTTCTGGCACCCTCCAGTCTCTCATGATAAACTCTGTGCTCTTAACAAATTCTTTACGGCCCTTGTGTTCTGCTGTTCCCCGTCTGGTCTCAGTTCTGGTCCCTCCCTGCCTGTCTTCAGAACAGCCCTGCTTCTCCTTTTTCAGTGCCTGCAACAGCCTCAGCTCCCTCTTAACTCTAAGCCTCAGTGGTTTGCAGTGCATCAATATGGAAAGCTCTTTTTCTCCCTCCCCACCTGAATAATTTCTTCTTTGAGTATAATTTTAAATATATGTATATATTCTTTATTTCAGAGAGGAAGGGAGAAGGTAGAAAGAGAGAGAAACATCAATGATTGGAGAAAATCATTGATGGGCTGCCTCCTGCATGCCCCTGACTGGGAATCAAGCCCTAAGCCTGGGCATGTGACGATTGGGAATTGAACTGTTACCTCCTGGTTCATAGGTCTACACTCAACTATTGAGCCATGTCAGCTAGGCTGAGTGTTATTTTACACTTCAGTTCCTTGAGGAGAAAGTGACCAGATCCTAAGATTGGAGGATGTTTACCTCAAGGCAGTCATTGGTAAACTGCGGCTCTTTGGCCCCTTGAGTGTGGCTCTTTCACAAAATATCACGCGCGGGCATGCACGTTCAGTGCGATTGAAACTTCGTGGCCCATGCATAGAAGTCAGTTTTCGGCTGTCAAAAGAAATTTCAATCGTTGTACTGTTGATATTTGGTTCTGTTGACTAATGAGTTTGCTGACCACTGCCTTAGGGAGTCCATGGCATTAAGAAAATTCCTAATCTTTAGATTTCATTCGTTTTTTCAATTTTCACTAATGGTTCAACAAATATTGAATTGATCATCTATTCCAGGTCAACCATTGTTCTAGACATGGGGGGGTACAATACCAATGTAAGACGAAGTCCCTTCCTCCTAGGCTTGCTCTCTTGTAATTAATATAGACAATTGAGACTAAAGATGCAAAATTATTTCAGAAAGTGATAGATCCTATCAGGAAAGTCAATCATGGGTCAGGAATAAGGTTTCACAGAGCTGGGTCCTTGCTCATTCTAGTCGGAGGGTATTCAAGTGCAGAGCCTTGAGCTGAACATGAGCTCGGCATGCCCATGGGACAATGTAAAGCCTAGTGAACCCGGAAAAGAGTGAAAAATAAAGCATCAAGGGTGATAAGGGTAGAGCAGATTCTAAAGCATGTTGCAGGTCATAGTTTGAAGTTTGGATTTGATTTAAAATCCTAAAAGGAGCCATGGGAGGATTTGGAGCAGAGGAGGGCAATATTCGTATTTAGGCTTTAGAAAAATTGCACTGCTACTAATGAAATGTAGAAAGAGTGAGAATGGAAGCAAACATGATGATGGCTTGACCTGATGTTTAGAGGGATAATTGGTAAGATTCAGCATCTAATTTGAGAAACAGAGTCCTGAGCCCACTGATAAGTTTAAAAGCAGAAAGGGGACGAGAAATCGGTAAATAATCAAGGAAACTAATTCCATCACTTAATTACAAGAATAGTGAGAACAGCTTTAAATTACATCATGGTTTTTTACTCTCAGCACTATGGACATTTAATCTGGATAATTCCTTGTTGTAGGGGACTGACTGTCCAATGCTTTATAGATGTTTAGCAACATCTCTGACTCCAATCCATTAGGTGCCAGTAGCAAGTCTTGATTTTGACAAACAGCAGTGTCTGAGAAGATCTATCATTCATCAGTTAATATTTATTTTAATATTTAGAGCAATAAATCTGTAGTACATAGCCTTATGGTAAGTCCTACTTATGCCATTTGCTGGCTGGGTATACATGGTCAATGACAATACTTAGTTTTCTTCCTTTTCTTATTCATATAAATCTCTTATAACTCATTTGATGCCTCCTGCACAAATTCATGCATTGTTGGGGTCTAGCCACCCCACCCTTATTAGGGCCAATCGGGTCAGGCCAGCCGGGGAGGGGATGTGGGAGGTTGGCCAGCTGGCCCCACCCCCTGGCCAAACTCCTAATGAAGGGGACAATTTGCATATCAGCCTTTTATTATATAAGATTGCTTATTACCTCCAAATTTGTTCCTCAGTCCAATCTCACCATCGCTCTCCTACTATCCCCTTCTCATCTTCAATCTACAGCATAATAGTCAAAAGGATGAATATGACAGATAAAGTGAAAAGAAAACCATGCAAGAAAGGCTAGCCTACTCTTGATGGTCAGGTGGCAAAAAAAAGTATGGGATGATAATAAATTGATATATATTTCTGGTCCCAGAGTATGCGATTTTGTCACACTGCTTTCTTCTTTTCTAAAGCTATTCTGATGGTTTAGATTTACTTCTTGTGGGCCAAATCAAGATACATTTGTGTACTATGACCCCAAGATTTTCCTTTGTTTTATTCCAATTTCCTGGTCAGTCTCCACTACTCCTCACTGGCCTCAGAATAATTAGTATATGTTCCATCGTTTCAAATCACCTTTGTAAAACCTTCATGATTTATGGGCTACAGAGTGTTAATCCAATTAAATTGCTAATGTAAGTACCTAAATTATATTAATATTTAACATAATTAAACTATTTTAACTCAGTATTTCTTCCACTAACTATCCATCTTGTTGCCTTGTGCATATGCTCATTTGCATCTTCATGTCATTGTACTTCTATTCTCTTCCTTATCTAACCCCTCCTCTTCTCCTCTCTACCTAAACAATTTTGTTCATGTTTAAGGCTCATTTCAAGTGTTTCCAATAAAGCCTTCCTACTCTTTTAATTCATAATAATTCCTCTATTCTAATAAATGAAGCATTGATAATTTATACTATACAAGATGTCACTTGACTAAAAATTATTTTGTATGAATTACTAATTATTTCTACTTTATATGCCTCATTTCCTCAATAAGATTGTAAGATATTCAATCAATCAACAGAGCTTGCTAGAGTAAAACTAAAATGATTTATCTTAATCATCATGAATGGTAAATGAAATATCATTTTGATGTCTTTCTTAGAAAAGTTATGTTATGTCTCCTAGTGCCTGACAGTTGAGTGGGTTCATACTAAGTATCCAAATAATACTTGTTGACTTAATATGATAAATATATAAATAATTTTATTATGCATTTTAATAACAAAAGAAAATAATACTTACTAAATATCACATTTGACTATAATATATGAGTAGTGTATGTGTTCATATATAATTTTTAAGACATAACATTTAATTAATATGAAAGACTTTTTTCCTAATCCTATCTAATAAAGAGGGAATATGCTAATTGACCATCACTCCGTCACAAATATGGCTGCACCCACAGCTGAGACCAAGTTCCCATAAGGAGCCTTAACAAGCAATCAGCAGGGACCTGAAGCTACACCCTCCCCTGCCCTGGCAGGGTTTGACAGAGGACCTCAAGCTGTGCTTCCACAGTGCTGGGCTAGGGGATCTCAGGCTGCTCCCCCCACCAGGTGGGGCTTGTCAGGGGATTTCAGGCGACACCCCCCACCTGGCAAGGCTTGATGGGGGACCTCAAGGTGTGCTTCTGGTTCTGGTGCTGGGCTAGAGGACCTCATGCTGCTTCCTCTGCCTTAATGCCAGGCCGGGGGACCTCAGGCCATGCTCCTCACCAGGTGGGACTTGCCAGGGGACATCAGGCCATGCCTCCCACCCAGTGGGGCTTGACAGGGGAACTCAAGGTGCACCCCAGTGCTGGGTCAGGGGAACTCAGGCCTAGACAGGGTTTGATGAGAGACCTGAGGCTGTGCCCCCCTGCTGGTCAGGCTCGACAGGGGGTCTGAGGCCATGCCCCCCCACCTGGTGGAGCTTGATGGAGGACCTCAAGGCACACCTCCCACCCCGGTCTGGGCTGGGGATCTCAGGCTACACCCCCCATCCTGGCACTGGGCCAGAGGACCTGAGGTTACAATCCCTGCCTGGCAGGGCTTAACAAGGGTGAGACTGGCTGGAACTGGGTCTAGCCCAATGTAGGGGGGTGGGGCAGCTGGGTCTGGGTCTCATGTGATTTTGAGGTGCATGTGGGTGGGAGGGGACTTGACTCTGGGTCCTTGGTGAGCCCCAGACTCTGACAGGTGGAAGGTTTTCATATACATTTTACTAATTTTCTTTCATCTCTGCACTTCTATTATAGAGAAAGGGCAAATAGCAATATTAAATTATTTCCTCTAATCGCCCTTTAATGTGCATGAATTTTGTGCACCAGGTCACTAGTCTAGGAAAATAAAAATGTAAGTTCCTCAGGTAGAATTTAAGCAGTGGTTCTTAAATTTTGACATGAATCAGAATCTTCTGCAGAGGTGAAAATAATTGCTGAACCCATCCCCAGAGTTTCTGATTCAATAGACCTAGAGTGGGGCCTAATAATTTGCATTGCAAACAAGTATTTAGGTGATACAGATACTGTTATTCCTACAAACATACTTTGAGAATTACTGTGGAAAGTATTTTTCCAAGGAGAAGCTATTTCAGTTACACTACCTCCATGTTTCAAGAAGCATAATAAAGGAAGACAGAACAGTCAAAGAAGATAATATCCATGATAATTTTATTAAGACAAGATATTCAAACCAGGGGAGATTCATCTTCTCAGAAATAAGAGGGCAGGTTGTTCTCACTGGCAAGGGAGTAGTATTAAAGTGACTAGGGGGCTTCAGCTTCATCTAGTTTACCCAGATGATCCCATGCCATATTGCAAGGTCCCAAACTTGCCCAATGATAACCCTCACTTTTAACGTGAAAAACTTAACAAGACTGTGAGTTCAGCTTATGTTGTAGTTCTGCAATCTTCACAACTGAAGTTTTATGCTTGTTTTTCAAAAAAATTCCCTGTGGCTTTCCAAATAGAAAATTATTCTAGGATTAGTTTAAAAGCTCTTTGATTCTCTGATTATGACTTGATCTTAGAGTTTACAGACTTGAGTTTGTCATTGTTTTTGTAAGAACCCCAGAAAAATCCATCCCATGCAGCCATGTGTTGAAATTGGCTCATATCAGCTAGCAGAAGATGTATGTATTTCTTCTCATCTCCAAGTTCAGTGACACCACATTGATAGTTTGATATTGGCCATAGTAGGAATATTTACACCAAGAAAATTGGCCATGATTTACAAATAAGATTTTTTGAGAATTACTTGTTAAACATTTAACAACCCAACACTAATTCCATGTCACTGTTTTTGTAATTAATATTATTATAAGATTGAGTGCAGAAACTCGTGGTCCCTAGGACACTTGCTTGAGAAAGCACCTGACCAAAATCAACTACCAGTGGCTACTCATAATTCTACAGTATTCTTAACTAACTAGCATCCCATTTTCCACTGGAAAGGAATCTGGGATTGTGTTCAAGCTCTTAGAATGAGCAAGCCAATGCCCAAACCCCATCATCGGGGGACCATTTCTTAGGATCACTCCTGATATAAACTTCTATATCAGTAGTGTCTATTCAGGACAAAGAAATTACAACAGTTCTTTTAAAAGAGAATTTAAAATGAAGAATTGTTAGCTAGACTACATTTAAGTAGGTAACAAAATGCAGAAAAGTAAAATAAAATAAAGTATTAGGTATATATCTAGTCGTATAAAATTACCAGAAGTTTCTACTCTTATAGAAAACATTAAATCAAAGGAAAGTTGTTATCATTAAATTGTAGATGCTTGGGAAATTAACCCCAAGCTGAAACTCAGACCTCGGAGAGGGCTGTTGATTCTGTTCAACTGGTTCTGGTATTTCTGAGCTCAAAGAGAATTTTTATTCTGGCACACTTATGAGTAAAGAGTGGATCATGCTGGGCTGATGCTGGTGTCTATGTCAGCATGCCCCAGACGAATGAGTACAAAGTCTAAATTAAGAGGAGGTGGATAATCCAACAAAAGCATTGCAAAAACATGGGAAAATATGCCTGGAAATTGACAAAGGATAATAAAATATAACAGTGAATCACACCAAATTGATATGGGTACACTTACTAGCAATTTTGGATTTAATGTATTAGTGCATTTAACAGTTTACATGATTCTATAACTAAAATTTGGACTCAAAGATGGTCTACCTTTAAAGATGCTGAGATTCAAAGACTTGCCTAACTTAATGGAGAGAATGGAATGCAAAAGTATGGGTAATGTACCACATACCATATAGTTTACCTGGGATATCTCTTTATCTTTCTCCTTGAATAGTTTTAATAGCACTTCTTCAACAAAGTTTTCCCTGATCGCCTGAACTTATTCTTTACAGGTCTGAACCATGATGGAAATTAATTAATGGTGATTCTTATCTAAAGTTTCTCCTCTCATTAATCTGCTTTAGGAGAACAGGGGTCATTTCAGTATTATTAATGGCATCACCTCAGTAGATGCTCAATATATTCTGTAGGATAAATGAATGGATATCATATAAAGTATCAACTAAGCAATAAATGATAGTTAATCTGATATTTATCATTAACAATTTATATTGTAATTGATATAATTTACAGTGAAGTATTTAATAAAAATCTGCTATGACATTGTTTTATACAGTGACCTTTTCTTTTGTTTCCACAGAGATTAGAGACTATATCATAAAAATCAAAAGGCAGATTTTATTATTTCATCAAGTGAATATGTTGAGTGTTATTTTCCTATAGAGTTTTATAGAAGTGAGACTTTTTAGAGTAGAAAGTTTTCCTATTATCCTATGAAGAAAAGTGCTGATATTCTCTTTGTTTTATATCCAGAGATCAATACTTTTTAAAATAATTCACTTCTGACTGCAGACTCAAAACATGGTAAATGGTCCACTTAGCATGTTTAGGTATCCCTCCTTTCTACATGGCTAACAAACTTACCATTGAATGATAGAAGTCAAACCCAAAACAGCCAGGTGGCAAAGATTCATCTCTCCTCCAAAGTGAACCTCTTCTCCCAGCTCTCTGATCCCAGCAGGCCATTGTCAAGTTGATTGTGCCTACATGCACTCATCTGGCATCCACTTAGCCAAGTCAGTACTTACAAGAAGAGAGATGGCTAGTGTTATAAGAATTATAAGAACCTTTGACATCTGTTCCACAAAGGACTCATATAAAAAGAAATATCATTAAAAAATTAAATTCCCTTCCTAGCAAAGCCAGAATGACTCCCTTAAAGAGGATTGAGGAATAAATGGTGTGTGCCTCTTTAAAAATATTAGGATCCTGATTTACACAGCATTACTGGGAAAAAACGGAAGCACAGGTCATATTCCAAGTGTTACTCAACTGTTTTTCTCACAAAAGTCATAGAAGTTCATTGTAGAAAATGTAGAAAATACAAACATAATGATTATCTCTGATAACTATTCTATCTAATAAAAAAGTGATATGCAAATTGACATTACCATCACCACACAGGCCACGCCCACCAGCCAATCAGGAGTGAGTGTGCAAATTAATCCAATCAAGATGGCTGCAGCCACAGAGAGAGCGGGAGGTTTGGGTTTCCCTGGTGATTGAGGAAGCCAAGCTCCCACAGCCCTGGCCTGCTTTGCCTGCTTAAGGTTACAAAGTTTCCATTATAGAAAATAAATCCCAGATACCAGGGCCTCTGCTTGGGTTGCCGGGGTTCATGGCCAGCCTGCAAATCACCACAGGCCCCTCATCCAGGCCACTCCATATCCCAAGGGAACCCGCACTGGGACCAGAACACCCTTCAGGGCAAACCACCTGGCCCCTACCCATGCACCAGGCTCCTATCCTATCTAATAAAAGAGTGATATGCAAATTGACCATCACTCCAACACACAAGATGGCTGCCCCCATGTTGTCAAATATGGCCACTACAGAATGGCCAGCAGGAGAGGGCATTAGGAGGGACCAGGTCTGCAAAGGAGGGAAGTTGCGGGGGACCAGGCTGGCAGGGAAGGGCAGGTAGAGGGGACGCAGGCCTGCAGGGGAGAGCAGTTAGTGGTGACCTGGCCTGGAGGGGAGGGCAGTTAGGGGCAAACAGGTTGGCAGGGGAGCAGTTAGGCATTTATGAGGCTGGAAGGGGAGTGGCTAGTGGTTGGCAGGCAGAAGTGGTTAGGAGCAATCAGGAAGACAGGCAAGTGAGCAGTTGGGAGCCAACAGTTTTGGATTGTGAGAGGGATGTCAGACTGCCTTTTTAGTATCAGGCCTAAATGAGTAGTCAGACATTTCTCGAGGGGTCCCAGATTGGAAAGTGTTCAGGGTGGGCTGAGGGACACGCTCCCTGGTGCACGAATTTTGTGCACTGGGCCTCTAGTTATCAATAATCGTTTTTGGTATAGATTTGTCCAAACCTCTTGGAAGTGTGTGTGTGTGTAAATTTATGATCTAGATCAGTGGTTGGTAAACTGCGGCTCATGAGCCACATTCGGCTCTTTGGCCCTTTGAGTGTGGCTCTTCCACAAAATACCACAGCCTACGCGAGTTTATTTTGAAGAAATGGCATTAGAGGAAGTTTAAGTTTAAAAAATTTAGCTCTCAAAAGGAATTTCAATCATTGTACTCTTGATATTTGGCTCTGTTGACTAATGAGTTTGCCGACTCCTGATCTAGATAAACAGATAAATGTGTAATTTTTTTTTACTTTATGTATACAAAATAAATATAAATATGACTATACCATAATACTTCATAAACATCTTTGTTGTTTTTATGTTATTTTTATAATTTTATTGATTAATGTTCTTTATGATGGAAGTAAAATAGCCATCTTGTTAGAAAATTTACATATTAACCTTATTGTTTGACATTGTATATTGTTACTTTTCATACAAATAAAGCTCTATATATATATTCGCCTACATAATTGGTGATTTTATCAAGACGTATTTCTAAAAGTGCAAATTCCCGGGAGGAACAGATTACTTAGACAAGAATCTGTCAAATGATGGGAATTGCCAGGTTAAGTAAGAAAAAAAAAAATGGGGAATTTATGGGCTCTTCTTGATTTGGCTTGGAAATAGCTAAAGGGCATTTTCCACTTTAAATGTTTTTGTGGTTCCTGATTATAAAACTTGCCTTTAAATATGCTGACATTTTTATTCAATCAGCTAGGATGCTTATTCAAAACAGGATCATGAATCAAATAGTCCACTTCTGCAGTTAAATGTAGCTTGTATATAACTCAAAATAAAAATATTAATGACACCTTTTTTTCTGTGTCAACCATATTCTTTTATATGCTTGGAGCTCAAGCTGAACTGATTTGGGCAGAATTTATTGAGACTTAAACTTACAATAAATAGTATTATGTTTGATCTAGTGAGATCTGAAATGTGAATGGTGGTGGAGTAACACTCCTGATTTCATATATAGGGTGAGACAAAAGCAGGTTTATAGTTTTATTCACTTTTGAATACAATAATTGATAAACCATAATACAAGAATAAACTCTATGTTTTTCATACTCACAACTATAAACCTACTTTTGCCATACCCTGTGTATATAAGCCTGTTGACAGGTACATTCAAGTGTAACAAAAGGGAACAAATGACTTCTCTGTGTTTGCTCTAACTCCAGCTGGTGTCTGAAAGGATTATTGATGTGGTAATTGATTTTATCATACCCCAAAATAACAAAGACTTTTCAAAAAATATTCTATTAACCTGAAAAGAAAGTGAATTACTTTCTGCTATCTTATTAGCAATCAATGGTAATAAAGACTGTGAAAGTGCCTTAGAGAATCCTTAATTATCTTTCTGAGATCCTCTGAGAACAAATGAAAGAGAGGCTTATAAAAAAGGAAACTTAATTAACTTGTCCCAAGGACTCTACCCATCCAATTAAAGTATAAATAAATATTGCTAACTCACCATAGGTTGGTTGATATATAACATGTAATTTATTCAAGAGAATGAAATAAGCAATACAAAACATTTTAAAACCAGTTATATTACTCTACCTGGATTACTTAAAAATATGTAAAAATATGTTCTCTAATTTGATAATTCCTCTTTATTTTCCCATTAAGTTATTTCACCTTAAAAGATAGCCAAACGGCCCACAATAAGCCATAGTGATGCACAAAAAGATCAGACGTGCTCAGGGGACACGGGATCATTAGGATGGTTACTTGCAAGACTGAAATCACCACCAACTACTGGATATGTAGCCCTCTAGCCATTTTATTCCATTTTCCAATCCCATCTACTTAGTAGAGGAAAACTCAGCCAAGGATTTTGGTGTGTCTTTTTTAAATCATTTTTAAATCCTTAAATAAAAACAATTTGGGAGTATATTTTTAGTTACTCATTTCCATAGAATTATTTTAATGAATGAATGGCTATGTAAAACAAAGGGTTACCACCCAAAATACTATCTGTGATGCTGATGTGAATTAAGAGCCTTTCTTTTGGATGAAGTGGGAAAGACTCGTATGCTGTTTTGATTTCAAAGTTTTGTTTTTTTATATCATCCCCAAGGATTAGATGGTGTCTCAATGAGAGCATGCAGCAAGATTCTAAGAAATAATAAGTGTTAAATCCCTTTAACATTGTTATTTAGGAGACTGCAGTGTGTTATAGACTTCCGGGCACTCCTTCTCCTAGGGTTTTCACATTTGATCAGTACTAACCACCATGTTATGCCTTAAGTCTCATTAGATGACTTGGTACGTGTTGAGCTGGAGAATTAAATCTCATATGCAAGAGACCACTCACCACCCAGCAATTGCAGAGGCCCAAGTGGAAAAGTACTTAATTTAAGATCTCCTAAAACCTTTCATATTTGCAAGAGTATAAAAGGCTGTAGTCCTGACTTCTACAGCTAGCTAGAAGGCAAAGAAACTCAGAAGACTACTTTTCTGATTGGAACAAGGAGAACACGCCAGAAAAGATGTAAACCCACAATAAGCCACCTGGGGGTAACCAGTATCAACGTTTGCCTCCTGGTATAAACAACTAGAAAAGCAACTGGGTGCATTATCTAAAAGCGGTTTGTTTTATCCATTGGACAACAGGCAGTACAAATTGTGATCCCTGAGAAAAATTAAAGAAGCTGATCAGTCACCTGGGGTTTTTCATGGAGGCCCTTTCAGAGTTGGAGTACAAGAGCAGGCTCTGAGGATTTTGCTGAATTGAAGAGACAGGAGTTGCCTTTTGATGAGGCAGTAGCATCCCATACAGAGAAGAAGCTCTAGGAACCTTCATAAATTGGAGTTTGTTCTGAGCGTTAACTTGTTTATGTGTAGCATAAACACCCTGAAGCCAGGCAAAGACTTGCTCTCTATTGTAAGATAAACAAGTCCCAGAGAACACGCAGCGCTACAAGATGCTCTAGTTACAACCTGAAGTATCAGGAGTGCCTCACTGAACAACCAGGTGTTCAGTAGGGAGCCAGGAGGATGCTGTCTCAGCAATGAGGTTAATCTATTCCTACAGCATACCTAGTCCAGAGCCACCTGGAAAAGCTTTCAAAAGAAGCCTCAAAGGCTGCTCCACAAATGGTTTAACTATTAAACCAGACTTCATGTTTAAACATGTTTAAAGAAAGACAAAACACTCCAGACAAAAATACAAGTGTCCAGCACCCAATTAAAATTTACTAGAATTTTATGAAAGAACAGGAAAATCTTACTCAGCATCATAAGAAAAATATTATTATAGGAACAACAAAATGTGACAGAGCTGATGGAGTCATTAGAACAGGATTTTAACACAATTATAAAGAGTTTAAAGCAAAAGTAAACCTAAAGGCAAGAGAAGTAGAATTTATAAAAATGAACCAAATATTTGTTATAGGCACAAAAAAAGAGAGAGGGAATTAAAAAAAAATTCTGTACAGGTTTAAGAAGCTAGTAGATATTTATAAAAAATATTCAGTAGACTTGAAGTCAAGGCAAAAAGGCAATGGACAGATAAGCACAGAGAGAAAAACAACATTAAAAATTAAAGGACTCGATAACCTGTGGGAAATATAAAGCAATCTAACATATGTTTAATTAGAGTCTCCAAAATAGAGGAAAGCCAAAATATATTTGGAGAAATAATATTGCTATACTAGTTATTTGAGCCAGGAATGGATTATTTACTTATTTTGGTCCATTCATTGGGATTTTTTTCTCTTTTTAAATTTTTTTTTCTTTATTAATTAAGGTATTACACATATGTCCTTATTCCCTCCCCCCTGTACTCTCTACTCCCCCACTCATGCCCTCACCCCCCTAGTGTCTGTTTCTATTGGTTATGCTTATATTCATGCATACAAGTCCTTTGATTGATCGCTCCCCCTTCGTTGGGATTTTAAGAATCATGTCATCAGTGGATAAAGACAGCTTTATTTATTTTTCCCAATGTAAGTACTTTTCGTGTCTTGTCTTGTCACATTGAAGTAGCTTGTACTTCAGGGCAATTGACTAGGAGTGGGGAGAGAGAACATCTTTGTTTTATGCATCATCACAAAGGGAAATGTTCAATTTCCCACCTTTGGGTATGATGTAAACTGTGGGTTGTTTTATAGATATTCTTTATCAAGTTGAGAAAGTTCCCCTCTAATCCTCAGACCTTTTATCTCAAAAGGGTGTTAAATTTTGTCCTATCTTTTCCTGTATCAAATATACAGTCAGATGATTTTTCTTTTGACCCTGTTAATAGTTGGATTCCATAGATTAATTTTCAAATGTTGAATCAGTCTTACATCCCTGGAATAAATCCCAATTGGTTATAATGTGTAATTATTTTCATACTAGAGCCCCGGTGCATGAAATTTATGCATTGGGGGAGGGGGTGGGGAGTGTCCCTCAGCCCAGCCTGCATCCTCTCCAATCTGGGACCTCTTGAGGGATGACTGACTGCCTGTTTAGGCCCAAACCAAGTAGGATCAGGCCTAAATGGGCAGTCAGACATCCCTCTCACAATCCAGGACTGCTGGCTCCCAACCACTCACCTGCTTGCCTTCCTGATTGCCCCTAACTGCTTCTGCCTGCCAGCCTGATCACCCCCTAACCACTCCCCTGCCAGCCTGATAGATGCCTAACTGCTCTTCTGCCACCTGCTGGCCCCTAACTGCTCTCCCCTGCAGGCCTGGTCACTCCTAACTGCCCTCCACTACAGGCTTGATCATTCACAACTTCCTTCCCTTGCAGGCCTGGTCCCTCCCAACTGCCCCTGCTGGCCATCTTGTGGTGGCCATCTTGTGTTCACATGGGGGCAGGATCTTTGACCAAATGGGGGCAGCCATCTTGTGTGTTGGAGTAATGGTCAATCTGCATATTACTCTTATTACATAGGATAGAGGCCTGGTGCATGGGTGGGGGCCAGCTGGTTTGCCCTGAAAGATTAAGGTGGGTGTTCCCTTGGGGTGTGGGGTGGCCTGGGTGAGGGGCCTGTGTTGGTTTGCAGGCTGGCCAGCCCCCTGGCAACCCAAATGGAGGCTCTGGTATCTGGGATTTACTTATCTTCTACAATTGAAACTTTGTAGCCTTGAGTGGAGGCCTGGGCCTGCCAGGGTGTGTAGAAAGCTTGGCTTCCTCCATCTCTGGGGAAATCCATGCCTCCCTCCTGCTCTTCATAGCAATAGCCTTCTTATTTGGAGTTAATTTGCTTACTCACTCCTGACTGGCTATTGGGCATGGCTGTTGGGCATGGCTGGTGTGTATAGCAGAGTGATGGCTAATTTGCATATTACTCTTTTATTAAATAGGATTCTGTTGGAATCAATTTGCTAATGTTTTGTTGAAGATTTTTACATCTGTATTCATGAAAGGTATTGATTCTAAACATGTTCTTTTTTAGAATATCTCTATCAGGTATTAGTATTAGCGTTATATTGGATAGAATTATAATTGGACAATCAGTGGGTCCATGCTGCCTGTCACTATTCTAGCCAATTAAGCAGAGTCAGGGTGGAATCATTATGAGCATTTATTCCAATAATGCCAGCAGAATGGGAGAGCAGCATGTCATCCATGGAAATCTGCCCCACCACAAGCCAGCCTCTTATATTGGCTAAAAGGACAAAGATTACCTGGGGAAATGGCCAGAGGGTATGCTAAATAGGCAGTTAACAGATGAGCAGAGGACTGGGTATCTTCAAAGGGCTCAGTGATATGTGAGGACTGGGATCTTCAAAGAGCTGGCAGTTCTTGTTTCTGCAGCAAAGTTGTTAATCTTTCCATGATAACAGGCAGCTCCCTGATGAGGAAATGGGCTGCATTTCCTGGTGAGCTCCCAGATTCCGTGTGTAACTTCCAGCCAGAATGTGCCCTCGTTAATCAGAACAAAACAATCACAGCTAACAGAGCATGATTAATATTTCTTACAAATTTTAACTGGTTCCCCCACATTCTATGTCTGCCCCTATCAGTTTGGGGAATTGAAAGAGGAGTGATATAGCTGTGCTATAAAAATTAAACTGTTGAATAGCCCAAATTAGACTGGAGAGGGACACGATCTTATAGAACATGTTAAAAAACTCACTGAATGTTTCTAGACTAGTTTTAAGTATAAGATACCTCTGACTGTGCATATAGCCAACTCTCCTAGCTGGCAGAGGATATACTGGCATGTTTTTCAAGGCCCACTGTTTTCTAAAATTATTCTCTTTTAACCGAGAAGATTCACACATGTATAGTGTATTATTCATAAACCTAGTCATAACACAGGTGGTGCATTTTGAAAGATTGTTCAGACAATTAACATGCAGCTGCATTCCTCCATTAATATTATTTTGACTCCAACTCAGTCCTTCTTTACAGTTCATAGAAAGACCAAACTTAACAGTGTTTCTACATAAAACAAAAAGTCCACATCAAAGCACAAGCACCACTGCATGGCTAGCAAACCTTTCTCACAAAGGTCTTTGCATGCTGCATTCATCCTGGGGAAAATATTCCATACACAGATTGTATCTCTCTCACATTATACCCACCATGTCAAACAAGGCAGGCTCCATGCTCAGTCAGTGTAACTCAGACCTTCACGCCTGTTCTTCCCCACAGCAATTCAAGTGTTGAATGCTCCTAACATTTTCAGACAGATGTTATCAACCATTTTCTTATCACCGTGTTCTTGGTAAATTTGCATAGAACAAACATTGCCACTGGAATGAGGTGCAAACAACAGAGAAACAATTAGTGTTTGTCATTGACATCTGGGAATATTCCTATACTGAGTAGGATATTTCCTTTACTGCACTAAAAACACGTTTGTTCCAACATTTTTACCTTTAATATGATAGATGTGTATATCAGATTAAAAGTATATATTATCTATAATAATAAAAGCATAAGATGCTAATTAGACTGGACATCATTCCAGTTGACCTTCTGGACAAAGCCAGGACTGCAAGGGAAGCCTGGGTCCTGGGTGCCAGAGGGAAGCCGGTACTGGCAGCCAGGGGGAAGAAAGGCCTACTCTTGCATGA
>PVJN01029513.1:0-26368 GCA_004026805.1 Lasiurus borealis | reverse complement strand
CCTCCCGTCGGGGAGACGCTCACTGCACCCCCTCCAAGGAAGCGGGGCCTACCTGCAGCTTGTACTGCTCCATGGCGTCCTCCAGGGCGGCCAGGAAGTCTCGGTTCTCCTCCTCCAGGCGGGCCACCTGGCTCTGCAGGGCCAGCAGCGCCCCCTCATCGTCCTGTGGGGCAGGGAGCCGGGCGTCAGGGCCAGGGGCTGGCAGGACGCGCCTGTCTGTCCCCGGGACCCAGGGTGCTTCTCCAGCTACCCCACCGGGGTGCGCCCGGCCCGGCGCTCCTCTGCTCCGGGCCCTCCCTGCACCCCTCTGCAAGCCATTTGGGCCACCTGTTGTAACGATCGATCCTTTTTTGAATTAACGGTAAGGACAGCGCCACTATTATGACAACTTGCTGAGCGCTCCCCAGCCTGCTGGGCCGCCAATGTCACCCTGCTTTCAGGCGGAGAGCCGGCGGCCCCGTGGGGACCTTATGGACCGCGGTCACCAGCGGACGCGCCTTGAATGGACCGGAAGGGGCAGGGGCACTGCCGTCTGAAAACCCGCTCCCGCCCGCCCGCCCCGCCGGCCCCGCCAGCCCGGCCACCTTCCTGCCGCTCGGCCCCCGCGCGGCCTGCTCCTCGGCGGCGGCGGCGCTCTCGATGCCGCTGTCGGGCCCGGACGCGGAGCTCAGGGCGCTGCGCTCCTCCGCGGCGCACAGCCAGGCGCGCAGCTTGCGGGCCGCGGCGCCGGGCAGCCCGGGCTCGGCCTGCAGCTCGCGCAGGAGGCTGTAGGCGGCGTCGGTGCGGGCCCGGTGGCGCGCGCACTCGGCGCCCAGGCGGGCGGCGGCCGCGGCGGGGGCGGGGGCGGCGGGGCCCGGGCCGCGCCGGCCGCGGTGGATGATGCGCGTCTCGGAGCGGTGCCGCGGGGGACACCGCGCGCCGGCCGCCTCCTCGGGCGCGCGCTCCGGCTCGGGCCGCCAGTTGACGGTGGGGCGGTTGCAGATGTTCTGCGCGCGGCTGGCGTAGTTGAGGGTGTTGAGGGTCTCGTCGAAGTCGGAGGACGAGGGGCTGACGCAGGCGATCATCACCGTCTTGGCGTTGCCGCCCAGCGAGTCCTTGAGGATTCTGGGGGCGCGGGAGCGGGGTGCCAGCCCCCATCAGGCCTGGAGCCCGGGCTGCACGCCTGAGCCCCCCCGGAAGCCCGGGGGGACCCTCCCATGCCGCCTCCCCGGCCACCGGGCGCCACTCACCGCGTGATCTTGGAGTCGCGGTAGGGGATGTGGCTGCCGCGCCGCTGCGGGTCGCCCAGCGCGCTGATGACGTTGCCCAGCGCCAGGAGGCTGCTGTTGATCTGGATGCTCTCCTTGAGGCGCTCGCCGCTGCTGCCCGTCTTGAGCACCCGCTCGGAGCCCGCCAGGTCCACGAAGTGGAACTTGGAGACGAGCAGCTGGGCGGCGGCGGGGCGGGGCAGGCGGCTGGGCGCGCGCCCGCGCTGCTCCAGGGTCACCGTGAAGACCGTGTGCGAGCGGCTGGACAGGCGGTTGAGGTGCGTGGCCCCCGTGTGCCGCGCCGCGTTGCCCATCTCCAGGACGCTCAGCACCTCGTCCAGGCCCTCCACGTCCACCTCCTTCACCCCGCACAGCACTGCGGGCGCACAGGGCCGTGAGCCCGGCGCCAGGGCGGCCCCTCCGGCCTCCCCGGCCCAGGGGCGCCTCCTCCAGGCCGGGGCTCCCGCCCATCCCGATGGGGCTGGGGGCTCCAGCTTCCCCCAGGCCCACCGCAAAGCAAAACTGTGCAGAGAGAGCGTGGGTCCCCCCTCCCAGCCAGGGACGGGCTTCTCACCCACGTTCCCTCGCTCGTCCTCGCGGAGCTGGATGTCGCGGCTGGCGGTGCCCACCTCCAGCAGGTCCCGGAACTCCTCCTTGTACACCTCCAGGTACGACACGTGCACCAGGCAGTCAAGCAGGTCGTTCTCGTCGATGAGCTTGAAGGCCTCGGCCATGACCCGCGGGATGATGCCCTGCTGGTCCTCGTGGAGGGAGGCTGGGGAGACACGCTGGCTGGGTACCCAGGGCCCACCCCCCTCCTGCAGCTGGAGGATGGGGCGCCAGGGGAGAAGGCGGCAGCCTGGGCCAGGCCACGCACCAGCGTGACCGGGCAGAACCCTGATATTTCAGAGTCGGCAGCAACCTCTCAGGGGTGAGCCAACCCCTTTCACAATATAAGCCACTCGCCCCCCCTCATTCCTGCCAGGTCACCAGACACTCTGATCACCTCCTGGGACAGGGGCTCTTTACCACAGTCTGTGCTCAGTCACCGAAGTACCACCTCCATTTACCCCAAAGGAACAAGAGGGTGCTCAGAGCAGCATTCGTTTTCATAACTTAAAAAAAAAGGCCAACATCCGAAGCATCCACCTGACATCCACAGGGGATGTGGTTAAACACGTCATTACCTTACAGGCACCATGGAGTGCCAGGCGGCCATGGAAAAAACCAGGTTGGAAATACTTAATGATGTAAAGGCCTATTCAGGATGTACGTTATGAAAATAAAACAGGATCTCAAAGATTGGGTACAATGAAATGCCATTTTCTTTATATATATAAATATATATATTGACTGATTTCAGAGAGGAAGGGGGAGGAATAGAGAGAGAGAAACATCAATGAGAAGCAGTCACTAATTGGCTGTCTCCTGCAGGCCTCTCACGGGGATCAAGCCCACAACCCAGGCACGTGCCCTTGACTGGAATCAAACCTGGGGCCCTTGAGTCCGCAGGCCGATGCTCTATCTACTGAGCCAAACCAGCTAGGGCCATTTTCTTTAAAAGTCTATTCAATTCCGCAAAGAAAAAAACTGGAACCTTTACAGGATGGGTGATTTCTGAAAGGCAGTTTTATTTTTGAGTGTTTTTCTGAATTTTCCTAATTTTTTATGACAAACATATATAACCCAAGAGAAAATATTTGCACCACCTAAAAGGGGGCAGTTCCTGTCCTGGCTGGTTTGGCTTAGGGGAGAGAGCGCTGGCCTGTGGACTAAAGGGTCCCAGGTTTGATTCTGGTCAAGAACACATGCCCTGGTGTAGGCTTGATCCCCAGGCGGGGCATGCAGGAGGCAGCCGATCAATAATTCTCTCTCATCATTGATGTTTCTCTTTTCTCTCTCCCTCTCCCTTCCTCTCTGAAATCAATTAAAAAATAGATTTAGCTGAAACCAGTTTGGCTCAGTGGATGGAGCGTTGGTCTGTGGACTGAGAGGTCCCAGGTTCAGTTCTGGTCAAGGGCATGTGCCTTGGTTATGGGCACATCCCCAGTAGGGGGCATGCAAGAGGCAGCTGATTAATGTCTCTCTCATCGATGTTTCTCACTCTCTATCCCTCTCCCTTCCTCTCTGTAAAAAATCAATAAAATATATATTTAAAAAAAATAGATTTAGCCAAAACCAGTTTGGCTCAATGGATGGAGCGTCAGCCTGTGGACTGAAGGGTCCCAGGTTCGATTCCCGTCAAGGGCATGTACCTTGGTTGCAGGCACATCCCCAGTAGGAGGTGTGCAGGAGGCAGCTGATTGATGTTTCTCTCTCATTGATGTTTCTCACTCTCTATCTCTCTCCCTTCCTCTATGTAAGAAAAATCAATAAAATATGTTTTAAAAAAAATAGATTTAAAATGGGGCAGTTTGCCCTGGCTGGTCTGGCTCAGCGGATGGATGAAGCATTGGCCTGTGGACTGAAGGGTCCCAGGTTCAATTCCGGTCAAGGACACATGGCCAGGTTTCAGGCTCCATCTGCAGTGTGGGTGTGCAGAAGGCAGCTGATCAGTGATTTTCTCTCATCATTGATGTCTCTATCTCTTTCTCTCCCTTCCTCTCTGAAATCAATAAAAACCAGAGTGTGTCTCTTCCAGGACAGTCTCCATGCTGAGCACCCCGAGCGGCACACGGACTCCTCACAGCCAGACAGACATCCTGCAGACAGGCCGCTCCCCGCCGCCCAGAACCAGGCGGCCTGGCCCCAGCGCTGAGGAGCTGAGAAGGCCACTCACCTGCCAGGCCCACGCTCCCCCTGCCCAGCCCCTCACCCGACTGGCCCACCCGGCTGCCGACCTCAGGACGTGGCTCTCCCTCCCCAGGCCCTGCCTTCGGCAGGGAGCGGCGGCAGGAAGACAGAGGCCCCAACGCGGGGCCACGGAGCCGCCGCCTCCCCCGGGCACGGGCACGGGCACGGGCAGGGGCACGGGCGGGCACTCACCCACGCTGGCCTCCCCCATGGTGTAGGTCTTGCCGGAGCCCGTCTGGCCGTAGGCGAAGACGGTGGCGTTGAAGCCCTCGAAGAAGGCCTCCAGCAGCGGCTGCACGCAGGCCTGGTACACGGCCTCCTGGCCCGCGGCCTCGTCCAGCACCACGTGGAAGGCGAAGCTGCGGTCCCGGCCCAGCGTGACGCGGCCGCGCCCCGGCTCCGCCCGCAGGCAGCTCTGGTGCCCGTGCAGCAGCTCCTTGGGCAGCAGCGGGCGGACGCGCAGGGCCACCCGCACCGGGGCCGCCTCGGCGCCCGGCGGCCTCTGGGCCTCCAGCCCCATGGCGGGCGCTGCTCGGGCTGCGGAGAGGAGGGGGCCCGTCAGCGCCCGCCCCTGGGGCTGACTGGCAGCTCCTGACCTGGGGGGGGGGGCGGGGGTCAGAGTTCAGCGCATCCTCTGCCCCAGCAGCTGCCAGACCACGGCACTGCCAACAGGACAGACTCCGCCACTCGCCCCGCGGGCCTGTGTCCCAGCGGCCCCTCCCCTGACCACCTCCTTCCACACACACATCACACACATCACACACTATAGACATACACACCATACACACACCACACCATACATACACACATCACACACACACCTCATACCACATCACACACACCACACACACACCACACACCACACTCACCAGACACCCAAACACATGCAACATGTGTGCACACACCACAAACACACCACACATGACACACACACACACACACCACACACGCGCTAAGATTTCCAGTCTCTGCTTTGTCACATCACACCCCCTATCCCACCTTCTTCAACAGAGTCAACAGGTCTTACCCGGCCGGTGTGGCTCAGTGGTTGAGCATCAACCTATGAACCAGGAGGTCACAGTTCAAATCCCAGTCAGGGCACAGGCCAGGTTGCAGGCTTGATCCCTGGTGGGGGTCATGCAGAAGCAGCCGATCAATGATTCTCTCTCATTTTTGAGGTTTCTAACTCCCTCTCCCTTTCTCTCTGAAATCAACAAATACATATACAGTATATTTAAAAAGTCAACAGATTTGTTCCAAGACCTCCCTGTACCCCGAGGATAGTACCAAACTCTCTATCTATCTAATCTATGTTTTTCCCTATACATACATACCTAACCCTAACAATGAAATAAGAATTATAGCCCTAGCTGAGTGGCTCAGTGGATAGAGCATCGGCCTGCAGACTGAAGGGTCCCAGATTTGATTCCGGTCAAGGGCACATGCCCAGATTGCGGGCTCAGTCCTCATTCCAGGGCATACAGGAAGCAGCCAATCAACGATTCTCTCTCATCATTGATGTTTCTCTTCCTCCCTCTCCCTCCCTCCCTGACATCAATGAAAACATATTTTAAAAAAGAAACAAACAATTATAACAGTAACAGTTGTGTGAATGCACCAGGTGTTCGTTTCAGGGGGTCCTGGCTGAAGTCCTCCCATAAGTTCAATGCTTTATGGCCCAACACGTCACCGTCAGCGGTAACGTGTTTTCTGTCCGAATCTGTTTCACACGCACATTCCATGCCTTTTCCATCACAACCAACTCCTCACACCCGCTAGTGCGACAGCCGATTCCTTTTTCCCTCACAGCTGGACCTTACTGCAGGTCTCCCGAGTGACGTACCCAAAAACGTTTGTCCGTCCTGAGTAAGCAGATGGTTCCATTCACCGAGCGGAAGCGCTCCCTCCCGCTTCCCTCCGGCAGGTGGAACAGCCAGCAGCCTGCTCTCCAGCTTCAGGCCGGGGCTAAGGGAGGGAGGCCTCATCGACACTGGCTGTGCAGGGGGCACCTCCCACCGGTGGGCAATGCGCTTCACAGGGGTTGCTTGCTTTTATTTTTTACATATTTTTATTGACTTCAGAGAGGAAGGGAGAGGAACATAATGATGAGAGTCATTGATTGGCTGCCTCCTGCACGCCCCAATGGAGCCAACCCAGGCAGGTGCTTTTGACTGGAATCGAACCCAGGACTCTTCAGTTCCCAGACCAATTGCTCTATCCAGTGAGCCAAACCAGCTAGGCCTTGCTTTTAAATTTTAATTTCAACTTTTTGTTGTTAATCCTCACCTGAATGTATTTTTCCATTGATTTTTAGAAAAGGTGAAAGGGAGGGAAAAAGACAAAGAGAAATATCAATGTGAGAGAGACACATCGATTGGTTACCTCCTGAACGCACCCTGACCAGGGTCCGGGCCGGGAAGGAACAATCAAAGTACATGCCCTTGACTGGAATTGAACCCGGGACCCTTCGGTCCGCAGGCCCACACTCTACCCACTGAGGCACAGGTGTTGCATTTTTTAAAAAACATATTTTATTGATTTTTTACAGAGAGGAAGGGAGAGGGATAGAGCGTTAGAAACATGGATGAGAGAGAAACATCAATCAGCTGCCTCCTGTACACCCCCTAATGGGGATGTGCCCGCAACCAAAGTACATGCTCTTGACTGGAATCGAACCTGGGGCCTCTCAGTCTGCAGGCTGATGCTCTATCCACTGAAACACACCAGTTAGAGCGGGTGTTGTATTTTTAACAATTTCATTCCTTTCCAGGGCAGGGGGAAGCAAGACATCATGAGATTTGATCACACTACTCAGCACACATTAAAACTTACAAATTATTTCTGGATTTTCCATTTAATGTTTTCAGCCCACAGTGAACCGTGGGTAGCTGAAACCGTGGAAAGTGAAGCCACAGCTAAAGTGGAGGCTGTGACTGTATTTCTCAGGTTCACCTGCGTCTCACCTGTGCCAAATGCCTAGTCCTGGCTGCCGGTGGCCTGACAGGGGGACCTTTCCCCGCCTCTCCGGGGTCTGTCCCAGCTCCTCCTATAGGGCAACTAGGGCATCTTTCAAAAATGCAAACTCTTGCCCTAGCCCAGTGGTCGGCAAACTCATTAGTCAATAGAGCCAAATACCAACAGGACAACGATCTAAATTTCTTTTGAGAGCCAAATTGTTTAAACTTAAACTTCTAACGCCACTTCTTCAAAACAGACTTGCCCAGGCCGTGGTGTTTTGTGGAAGAGCCACACTCAAGGGGCCAAAGAGCCTCATGTGGCTCGAGAGCCGTGGTTGGCAAACCCTAGCCAGTTTTGCTCAATGGTTAGAGGGTCAGGCTGCAAACTAAAAGGTCCCAGGTTCGATTCCGGTCAAAGGCACATACCTGAGTTGTGGGCTCGATCCCAGGTGGGGGACTTGCAGGAGGCAGCTGATCCATGATTCTCTCTCATCATGGATGTTTCTATCTCTCTCTCCCTCTTACTTCCTCTCTGAAATCAATAAAAAAAAATTTTTTTTAAATGCAAACTCTTGCCCAGTGGTTTGAGTATCAGCCTATGAAGCAGGAGGTCACAGCATGATTCCCGGTCAGGCCACGTGCCTAGGATGCAGGCTCGATCCCCAATGTGGGGCGTGCAGGAGGCAGCCGAGCCATGATTCTCTCTCATCACTGGTATTTCTATCTCCCTCTCCCTTCCTCTCTGAAATCAATTAAAAAATATATTAAGAAAAAATGCAAACGCCACCTTAAACTCCCAGCTTGAACCGGCCCCAAAAGAGGCTCCCCGTGGTCCTTGAGACTCTAACCTTCACAGGGTCACAAACTTCACGGGCCCTTCCTACATGGACTACTGGCAGGTCCCCACTGTCCTCCCCGAGGACGCTGCTCTCCACGCCACTCCCCTCTGCGTGGGTCTCCCTGCACCTCCCAGCCCTCCCTGCTGCCCAATAGTGATGCCTAACATTTACCCCACTTCCTCCTCCCTCACTGCAGCCCCCCACCCCCGCCCCGCCTGTCCTGGCTCCCTTTGTGGATCGCAGGCTGGCCTCCTTATTGGGCTTTGCACTTCACAGGCGCTGCCTTTTTTTTTTTCTTTTACAAACTGAAGGCAAGACCTCCCACCCGCCAATCACGGGGCCTCAGTGCACGGGCGCTCAGGTGGCTGTGCGCGGCCAGGCACAGGTGCAGCGCACACAGCAACCACAACAGGCAGGTTTGGTCCCCATCCGCGCCCGCGTGACGCCTTGTTCATCCACAGCCACACTTTTCACGGTGGATGCAGAGTGCGCCGCATCCAGAGTTGGCTGTGGGACAGTCCCGCGTCTCCTGATAGAACCATTCTCTCCGAGCTTGGTTTTACCTCGTTTTTGTTCTTTGTCACTCCTCACCCGAGGACACCTTCCCATTGATTTTTAGAGAGTGGGAGGGAGAGGGGGAGGCGGAGAGAAACACCGATGTGAGAGACACATCCATTGGCTGCCTCCTGCACGGCCGCAGCCAGGGCCCGGGAACCGCCACCGGGGTGCGTGCCCTGTGCCGGAATCGAACCCGGGGCCCTTCCCCTGGGCCAGACCCGCCGGGGCCAGGCTGTGCCCATCCAGGTGCGTGTGCCCCCGTGGGGTGCGTGTGCCCCCGTGGGGTGGGCGCGCCTGTAACTCACTTCTCTCGGCGCCGGGACGGGCTTGTTCACGAAATCACTCCGTCCCCGCGGGGTGTCCGGCGCTGGGGCGCAGCGGGACCCGCCCGCTCACCCTGAACTTCCCCAGCCCCGCGCGGTCCCGATCTCCGCTCCCCAGACCCTGCGCGGGAGCGGCGGGCGGGAGCGCGGGCTGGGGCGCCGGAGGCGGGGAGCTGGGGACGCGGTCACTCAGGCAGCGGCGACCTCGCGGCCGGCGCCCTCCCCGCGGCCGGGCCCGGGGTGTCAGCCTCCGGCCGGGACCTAAGGAAGGGGCGCGCGTCCCGGAGGAGCCTCAGGAGGCCGGCGGCAAGGAGGGGCTCCACAGGGTGGCGACCCCAGTGCGCCCCGCCGGCTCGCGTCCTCGCCTGCCGGCCCCCACTCACCTGCAGGGGGGCAGCGCAGCCCTGACCCCACAGCCAGCCTCCGAGCCCCAACGCCGCGCGCTCTGATGCCGTCACCGCGACCCCCGCCCCCTAAATAATCCCGCCTTCGCCCCCGCAACCCCGCCCGCCCGGGCTCGTGGGGCCGAAGCGCCAGCGGGGCGGCGCCGCCAAGTCTGTCCGCAGGCGGGACGGGGAGGGCGGGGCGACGGCGCGAGGGGCGGGGCGGGCGGGGCCCCGAGGGGCGGGGCCGCGCCTGGGGGCGGGGCCACGTGTCGCTGGTACCCAGACACTGCCTGGGGGGCGCCGGCCTTACGCCTGGTTCCAGCGCAGACTCATCAAGTTTTGGGGACACGGCGACCCGCGAAGCCGGCCTGATTCTCGGAGGCGGAGAAGCCCAGCTGCCCGCGGGCGGGACCCCTCACTTCCTCATGGCCAGTTGTAACGCGTAAGGTGACGAAAATTAACTGGGGCCTTTCCTATTTCAGGTGAAGACCTTCCCTTCTCCCACCACCGCACCCCCTCTCTGCACGCCCCACGCCCCCGCAAGGCTCTCCTTCCCCAGGCTCGGGGAGCCTCCACCTCCCTTTTCTCCTCTGATTTCACGACCTTTCTAAGGCTGCGAAGGATTCATCCCCCATGGCTTTCAGGGTTGGGCTGGGGGCGCGCCTCTCCCGGGGAGTCAGGACTCGGGCTGCACCAGGAGGTCATCGCTGTGCCCTTTATCTGCCTCAGACCCAGGTGGCCACGCATGAAGCCACCAGAATGAGGTCTGATCCCTGGGGCAGCCACCTCCCGCCAGAGCAGGTGCTGACAAGGCCTGGCCCGCAGCTCCTGCTGGAAAGCACCTCCCTGCTCCCCCCCGCCCCGGTTTGGAAAGGGCATGGGACTGATTCTTGGATCCATTGGTAGATTCCATTACCAGCAGCTTTGACTTCCTGGGGGGACCACTGCCCCAGGAGAGGCCACTGGGGTGTGAGAGTTGCTATGGAGATCCTAGCCCACCTACCTACCCAGGTGGGAAGGCTCATCCCGCACCTGCCTGGGCAGCTGCTCCCTCCCACCCCATCCTCTCTCCTCACGTGCACCACCAAGCCCTGATTTGCTCCCACAGTAGCTTCTAGTCCAGGCAAGTGTTGTAAACCCCGCAGCCTCGTACCCTCACACCACCGTCTCTGGCTGGGTGGGTGCAGTGCCTCCTGGCTGGTCTCCTCCCGCCCCTGAAACACAGGTCCATTAAATAAAAAAAAAGCCCTGTCGAGTCTGGCTTAGTGCAGTGGTCGGCAGACTCATTAGTCAACAGAGCCAAATATCAACAGTACAAGGATTGAAATTTTTTTTGACAGCCGAAGTTTTTAAACTTAAACTTCTTCTAACGCCACTTTTTCAAAATAGACTCGCCCAGGCTGTGCTATTTTGTGGAAGAGCCACACTCAAGGGGACAAAGAGCCGCCTGTGGCTCAGGTCAGGGCACAGACCTGGGTTGTGGACTCGATCCCCAGATTTTCTCTCTCTCTCTCCCTCTCCTCTCCTCTCTGAAATCAATAAAAACATATTTTTAAACAAGTCAGAATAAAAACTGAGCTCTGATTAGTAGCAACGTTTAATTCACTTTGGATACAGATGTCTACAGAGAGGCTGTCAAAATTGCCAAAACTCTGGCTGCATCTGCAAAACGAAACCCTCTGCCTCAAGGAACAGAAATCACAACTTGAAGCAGCTTGAACAAGAAAGTCACCTGTCACCTCGGCGACCAGAGAGACCAGAGGAGGAGGCAGGCTGAAACGGGGGCGATGTGACAGAGCACCTGGCCTTTCCATGTCTCTTCTGCCATCACCTTCAGATAGAGAACACCCAGGAAGGAAGAGAGCGAGCACTTAATTATCTGTGCCGCTGCAGATGGAAATAATAAAACAGAATCTGGTATGGAAGCCTACTTGGCAGTATCTAACAATTTTAAAACATAGATATCCTATGCTCACCCAGGGTGGCCCAGTGGTCGAGCATCGACCTATGAACCAGGAGGTCACAGTTTGATTCCTGGTCAGGGCCCATCCCAGGGTGTGGGCTTGGTCCCCAGTGTGGGGTGTGCAGGAGGTAGCTGGTCAATAATTCTCTCTCATTGTTGATGTTTCTATTTCTCTCCTCTGAAATCAATAAAATCCTATGTAATAAAAGGCTAATATGCAAATAGACCAAACAGGGGAACAACCGAATAATCGGTTGCTGTGACATGCACTGACCACCAGGGGGCATGTGCGGAACATGGTGGGCATTGGCTGCAGCAGGATGGTGGAGCAGGTGAGTGGGGGCACCAGACCAAGGCAGGGTGCTGGTCCCTCTCATCAGGGCAAGCCGCTGGTGGTCACTTTGCTCTGCTTGGCACTTGCACCTGCTTCGGTGCTGGCCCTATGCACACCTGCTGCCTGAGCTGCCGCTGGCACCCACTGCTGGCGTCCAGCGCCCGTCCCCATCACTTGGCGCCACCAGCAGGTACACGCAGCAGCAGCTGGCCCGATCACCCCGAGAGCTTCTCCACCTCCTCCTGCTCCTGAAGGGCGATCAGGGCAACAGCCCTGGTTGCACCAGCTGCTGGCGCCAGCCCCCCCCTGTTCCACTCTGTCAGGTGCAGGGGAGCTGGCGCTGCCAGGGCATGGGAGTGGTGGCAGCGAGAGTGAGGCTGCCGGCAGACAGGGGCCCGCGGCCCAGCATGAGGGGCCGGGCAGGGGTGCCGAGGATGGGCCCAGACCTGCCCCTGTGCCCACTGCAGCCTCGTGACCCACAGTTCTTTTCAAGGTGCATGAATTCGTGCACTGGGCCTCTGGTATATTTTACAAAACAACAATAACAACATAGCTACCCTTTGCCCATCAAATCATGGTTCCAAGTGATAAGTTCACCCTATAGATATATCCACACGGGTACACAGACATGCTGCATAAGGACATTTATTGTGGTACTGTTTGCAGTAGCAAAAAAATGGCAACAACCTCAAAGCCCTTCGTTAGGGAACTAGTTACATCAATGACATTATCAGGCACTTACTATGTGGCCATGAAAGGAGCCAGGGGACTTATGATGTCTAAGGTACCAAGAGGCAGGTACAGCACCCCACGGTTGGGAAGTACATACACACGTGCCCACACATGTACAACTGGCAGCTGGACAGATACAGGAGGCTGGCACCGAGGCTGTCTTTGTGAGGGGGAACCGGGAGCTCATGTGGGGGGAGGAGGGGAGGACAGACACCCAACCTCTTGTCTGAATTTTAAATTCCATGTATGCACTTCTTGGATTTACCAGATATTAACATTTTCAAAACTAGAAGAACCCGGGATGCTCTAATCGTGCAGACTCTCTATGTGAAGGGTCGGCGCTGTGGTCCCCACACACCAGGGTGCCAGCAGTCCAAAGGGGACGGGCAGGGTGAATGAGTGCGCATGTGCAGGCCAGGCGGGAAGGAGGCAAAGGGGTGTGTTTTGAGCCAGAAGGCGGCCAGGCCCAGTCTGTGAAATGCCGGGTACGAGGTGCGCAGAGGGACGCTGGTATTTCATACACACACGAGAGCTTGAACGCCTGGTCGTTCCTTCAAAGTAGCCGCCCGGGGAGCTCACACGCAGGGGTCGGTGGGCTTGAAACTGTGCCCAGGGCTCCCGCGGGTTGGAGCTGCGGGGCAGCGGCAGGTAACTCCTTGGTGGCAAATACTTGCCTCCAGAGGATGCGTCTGAACCTTGGGGACAGTCTAATGTCATTGGGCTGCAAGTTGGCTTAAAGAGAGAGACATCGAGTGCGGCAATTCATCTTTTAGAAAGAAAACAAGGCAGGCCCGAGCCGGTTCGCTCCGTGGGTAGAGCGCCGCCTGTGGACCGCAGGGTCCCAGGTTCAATTCCGGTCCAGGGCACTTACTTTGGTTGCGGGCTCCTCCCCGGCCCCAGCCCTCGTCAGGGTGCGTGCAGGAGGCAACCCACCCATGTGTTTCTCACATCTGTTTCCCGCTGCCTTTCCCTCTCCTCCCTCTCTCTAAAAACCAATGGGAAAATACCCTCAGGTGGGGAATAACGAAACAAAAGAGACAGAATCAAAGCAGGTGGCTGCTCTGATTTTTCTTAAAAATTGGCTGCAGACTAAGCCCCAAAAGGATGCTCAAAAGATGGGGTGCGGGGCTCCGGGCGCCCAGGGGCTACTTTGAGGAAGTCGCGCTCTCGGACGCGGAGGGTCTTCCTCGCTGGCGCACGCGCTCCCGGGGCGGCGGCGGCGGCGGCGGGCCGCGCGCTCAGCTCTTCTTGCGCAGCTGGTTGTACTGCGCGCGGCCCAGGATGGGCTCCATGTGGCTGGGCCGGAAGAAGCTGTCGCTGACCCTGCGCGCCTTCTCGCGGGGCACGGCCGGGAACGAGGAGCTCAGCGCCGTGGGCAGGTCCCCTCTGTCCTCCAGGCCCGGCCCCCTGGCGCTGCGCAGGCTGCCCCGGTGCTGCAGGGGGCGCTGTGGGGGCTCCGGACAGGTGGGCGCCGCCGAGGCCCTGCGCTTCAACTCCTCGATTTCCCGAAATTCGCTCTCGGGCTCCATCAGTGACAACCTGGGGAGCTGAGACCAGGAAGCCGCCTCAGGGCCCGGTTTGGGCTCGGTTTGGGGGTTTGGGCTCGGTTTGGGGGTTTGGGCTCGCCTTGAGCCTCTTGCCCACCCCCCGAGGCCCCGCCTCCCAGGAGCAGCCATCGGCAGGGCACAGGCTGGGGGTGGGGTGCGCTGCACCCAGGCCAGGCAGACCCTCCTGCAGTTTCTAGATCCCTGGGGCCTCCTCCCGGGCCCTCAGCGGGAGGCCCGCGGCTTTCCTGACCCTCCCTGGGGCCCGCGCTGCCCCAGCCAAGGTCAGCGGTCGCTGCCTGGTTCTGACCTGGGCCCAGGGTAGCCCGGTTGGCTGCTGAGAGCCCCGCCACACCTCGTGGTGGGAGTGACTGCGTGACCCCAGGTCCTACAGGTGAGTGAGTGCTGAGGGGTGAGGGCCAGGCCACGGGGACCCCCATTCTGCCCCGAGGGAGGGAGGTGGGGGTAGGTCTCAGACCCCGGCACCAGGTCTCTCTATTCCTAGGGCTGGGAAGGGCCCCCGTCAGGGCACAGTAGGCAGCCTGTTGCCCAGGCCCCGAGGGCAGGAGGGTCAGCGGGTGCGACTCACCGGCACGTAATTCACCACCGTGTCCACCACGTTGTCCGTGACCCCCTTCAGGGCGTCTGACAGTGACATGGCCCTGCTCTTCTTGGTGGCGGTGACAGCGGGGGCCGAAGTGAGGTGCAGCATCCTCCCTGCCGTGCCCAGCACAGCGGAGGGCGCCCACAGCACGACCGAGATGGTGCCCTGGACGGCCTTCTGCAGGGTGTGCACCGCGCTGCCCAGGAGGCCCTGTGGGCGCGGCAGGTCTGCTGCCTGGGGACCAGAGGCAGGTCAGGGCCCCCTGCGCACCCGGCCCTCGCCCCCCCACACCCAGGCCTGGAGGGGCAAGCACGTGGACCCCTGTTCCGCTGCTGTGTGGCCTCGGGCCGGTCACAGGCCCTCCTGACCTGTCTTCATCGGCGACTGGGATGGCAGTCGCCCTGACTGTGACGGCTGTTGAGGGGTCCGCTGGACAAGGGCATGGAGGTGCTGGTGGCCGGGCCTCTGCTTCTCACCCCTCTGGGCCGTGCGCCCCTCAGCTCCCTCTCACCTCGCTGAGCTGCTCCTCGGTCTCCGAGTTCGAGTCCTCCTCCTTCTCCTTCTCCTTGGCCTCGTCCCCCTCGCTGTCTGTCTGGTCGTCGCGGTCCATCTCACGGGCGGCCGCCAGGTTGTGCAGCCAGGGCACCCGCACCTCGCTCTGCCGCCGCACCACCTGCGAGGCCGCCGACGCTCCCCACTGGGCCAGGCTGCTCTGCGGGCACCAAGGGGGGAGGGGGCCTGTGGCATCACAGCCCCGGCAGCCAACGTACCTCCCCCGCTCCCCTGGGTCAGGGAGGGGAGGTCACAGGCCTGCCCCAGGCGGCTGTCCTTGAAACTGCTCGCTGAGTGGCCAGTGAAGCAAAGGGCACACGCCTGTGCCACCAGCGCGGGTCAAGATGGAGAGCACGCTCAACAGCGCAGGGGACTCCCGCACCCCCACCAGGCAGCACCCCGAGGGTGACCTTCTGACCTCTCACCAGGTTCTGGTTCTGCCTGTTTCTGAACATCACCTAAATGGACTCCTACTGAGTGTGTTTTCAGGAAACTTCTTTTGTTCAACACTATGTTGTGAGGTTTACCCAAGTGGCCCTCCTGTGTAATATTCTACCACATGTGCCCGTTCTACTGTCGACAGCCATGTGAGATGTCCTCAGTTCTCGGCCAAGGCTACAGCTGAGAGGAACATTTCTGACCTGTCGCTTGGGGGATATCAGCTCTCACTCTGCTGGTGGGACTGCAGGTCACCGGGGAGGTGTGTGTTTAACTTCAGTAAGTGGCTGCAGGTCTTTAAAGAGTGACAAAATCAGTGGGCCAGTGGCCCAGGGAAGGAGACCAGCAGGCCGCACTGGTAAATGCCTCCTCTGCACCTCCCGCATGCCTTCCTACTGGAGCCGCAGAACCCAGCACACAGTAGGTTCTCAGCTTGAATGAATGGGCCAGATGCTTTCGAAAGGATCACTCAAATGATGGCTGCAATGTGTCTGCTGACCTTGATGCTTTAATATTGTCTTTATTTCCTTTTCGGCCTTAGATTCTTACTAAAGTTCTGTATGAAAATACCCAGCCCAGCCAGTGTGGCTCAGTGGTTGAGCATTTACCTAGGAACCAGGAAATCATAGTTCGATTCCAGTCAGGACACATGCCTGGGTTTCAGGCTCGATCCCCAGGAGGGGCATGCAGTAGGCAGCCAATCCATGACTCTCTCTCATCATTGATGTTTCTCTCTCTCTCTTCCTCTCCCTTCCTCTCTGAAAGCAATACAAATGTTTCCTAAAAATCCAGCCCATCTGCTGAAATACACAGAGAGAAGCTGCCCTCCTGGCCTGGGAAAGGCGGCTCGACCTCCAGTGCTGGGGGTGCAGATGGGAAGCCTCCGGAGGAGTCAGGAACCGGGGAGCAGGCAGGTCACCGCCGCTGCAGCTTCCCCGCAGGATATTTACAGGTGACACGCCCTAGTGCCTGGACAGCAGCGGCTGTGTGTCTGTGGGGGGGTCTCTGCTCCCGCTCAGGTAGCAGGGCCCACAGCGAGAGGCCCAATTAGGGACATGAAGGGGGATGGGACCCAGTGGGACCATGGGTGGTGGGCAGACCCCTAGCAAGGCAACACCCTCAGCTTGCATTCTGGCCTTTCCTCTGGTCCTTAGAGCGAAAGTCCCAGCCCAGGCTGTGGGGAGCAGGTGGGGGCACACACTCACCAGGGGTGCCACCCCGGGGATCCACATGGCCAGGGCGTGGCCCTGCTTCAGCACCTGCTTCGTGGTCCGGAAGGTGTGCTGAGAGAGCGTGTTGGCCAGGTTCCCCACCCTGCTCATGAGGCTGCGATTGTCCTGGGGAGGCTTCCGGGCCTGCGGGCGTCCCGGAGCGGGGGCTGGGAGGAGTGGCAGGGAGAGGGGAGAGCGGGTCAGAGGGCAGGGAAAGCCAGGCTGGGTCAGGGTTAGCCCAGCTCCACAGGCTCACGGTGACCTGGCCACCCCTCCTCCTGCTTGCAAATGGGCGCATCGGAAACCCCACGGGGCCTCCCCTGCTCCGGAGCAGGGGCTGGGTGAGCCCTGGCCCACTTTACTCATTTCCAGGTGCCAACTCACTCCCCAGGGAGGGATGGGCAGCCCTGCGGGCAGATACCTGACTCGTCCTTGGCTGGAGGGATGAGGAACTCTACCACCTTCTCCATACCACCCACGGCCAGGTCGGCGCCTCCAGAGGCCAGCCGGCCCACTCGGGTTTTGGCGGCATAATCCACAGTCTCCTTGGCCACCCCCAAGGCGAGCTCACAGCTGGCCAGGGCGGCCCCCAGGACCTTGTCCGATGTGCTGGAGATGGGCACGCTGATGCTGTTCCGGGCGCTGCGGAGGCGGGTGGAGATGGTGCCCTTCAGCTCAGAGGCGATCTGGGGGAGGGGGGAGGAGGGTCAGGTACATGCAAAGCCCAGGGGAGCCCGACTGGTGTGCTCAGTGGTGGAGCATTGATCTATGAACTAGGAGATCAGGGTTTGATTCCCAGTCAGGGCACATGCCTGGGTTGCCGGCTTGATCCCCAGTAGTGGGTGTGCAGGAGGCAGCTGATCCATGATTCTCATCATTGATGTTTCTCTCTCTCCCTCTCCCTTCCTCTCTGAAATCAATAAAAAAAATATTTTTTGAAAATATAAAAGAAAAAGGCACCAATATTTGGGCCCTGGTTTAAGCAGGGCTTGAGAGGGAAAGGGCTCTAACCCTCCCATGCCAACCTCCCCCATCACCAGGCTTCTTTGCACTGGTGCTGCCGACTGAGACCCTAACTCCCTTGGGGGTCCCCCAGAGCCGCTGTCCTGATGCCCGGTGCACACAGACGTCTGTCCTTCAAAACTCCTATCTGCTCTGACCTCCCTGCAGAGCACTGCTCACAGCCCGGCTGCATCTACAGGGATTGATGGATGTGGCTCGGCTGCCTGCACGTTCTGCTATAGTAAAACATGTCTCGCCCTCGCCCAGTTGGCTCAGTGGATAGAGCGTCAGCCTGTGGACCAAAGAGTTCCGGGTTGTATTCCGGTCAAGGGCACAGACCTCAGTTGCAGGCTCCTCCCCGGCCTGGGTACTGGTCTGGGCGTGTGCAGGAGGCAACCAATCAATGTGTTTGGCTCACATCGATGTTTCTCTCTTTTTCTCTCTCTCCCACTCTCCCTAAAAATCAGTGGGAAAATATCCTCAGGAGAGGATTAAAAAAAAAAGGGAAAAAAGAACGTGCCTCTCGCATTAGCCTGGGACGACCTTCGTGACAAAGATGTTGCCCTTCGTCTGGAAAAAAGAACCCAGCAGAGCACAGGCCTGGGAGCCCAAAGGACCACTCTCAGGGCCTCCCCGAAGGCTGTGACCAGCGGCAAGTCACCAGTTTTCTCCTCGGAAAAATGGGACACCCCCCCATCCCCAGACTGACAGGAGGGTGATATGAGACAGCTCTAGAAATCACACATTTCGGCCCTGACTCGGCCGTGGGGGTGGGGGGAGGGCGGACGGGGCAGGGTGGGGGGGGCTGCTGGGGGTGCAGAGGGGGTCAGTAACTGTCTGTGGGAAGGGTGGACGGTTGGGCCAAGTCAGAGACTTACTCCCCGAAGCACCTGACATGGCATTACTATACAAATGCCCTGCGTACCCGGGGAGGCGCCTCCTCAGCCTGAGGCCCACCCAGGGCTGGATCCGGAGCGGCGGCTCCGACCTTTCAGGCCTCAGACCACGGGTTGGCGACCACTGACCTGGAGGACATGGCCTGCCGTCCTGGGTCAGTGGGTGTGACCAGGATCGCAGGTGGCTGCGGACACCACTTGGTCCCACGCAGGCCCCGGGGGGTTGTGGGAGGATGCGGGTTGTCAGGATCAGGGACGCACCCTGTACCTGTGGTGCCAGAAAGCCTGCCCTCCTTTGCTCCACAGGGACAGGAAAGAGCACACTGCGTGGCCTGAGGGGCAGGCAGCCGCCGCCAGCCTGGGGAGGCGCTGGCCACAGAAATGGACTACTGCTGGTCCCGGTATCCAGGGCCTGGCCCCTCCCGGAGAGAAGAGAGAGGACTCACCTTTTCAGGCGGGTACTGGAGGGCGGGGATCTTTTCCTCCAGGTGGTCCAGGCCTCGGCAGGCCAGCTCATTGGCAGCTGTGACTGGAAGCAAAGGGCGAGGTGGGGTGCGCCCTCCCGGCACGGGGACAGCCTTTCGGTGGCCTCTGTGCCAAGCAAGGCGCCTGCAGCCCTCAGACCCCGTCCCTGCTCCTCCGGAGCATCACGGAGCCGGAGGGCCTCTGCCACCGCCACTCATCGGCCGTGACCCTGGAGGCCGGCCGGCTCCTGCCTCCGTGGGCACCGGAGTCAGGCAGGCCTGCACTCCGCATCTGCAGGAAGTGGCTCCTGGCCCGGCCCCTCCCCGTCAGTGTGGGGTAAGGGTCTGCCCGGCCCCTCCCCATAAGTGTGGGTTAAGGGTCTGTGTGGGTTAAGGGTCAGTGTGGGTTAAGGGTCAGTGTGGGTTAAGGGTCTGCCCGGCCCCTCACCGTCAGTGTGGGTTGACGGTGCCGCCTGCAGGGTGGCAGGGAGAAAGCGAGGGAAACTGAATCAGGAGCTAAGACGGGCTGGAGCAGAGGTGGGAGAGGGGGCAGCAGGGTCTGGGAGCTTTGGTGGGGCCAGGACTGGAGCTACCAGAGGTGACAGAGTCCCAGTCCACACCCATTCAGGCCCCGACTGCCCACACCCTTCCTGTGATCATCTAGGAGTGAGACGGTCAGCAGTGCACAGGGCGGAGAGAGGAGCGGTGCCCTGGGCGGACAAGAGCCCGAGGAGGCACAGGCTTCCGGGACACTGGCCAGCGGACCAGCTCTGCAGGCCAATCAGGCAGATGGTTTGTTGTGCTGTTTTGTTTGTTTTGTTAATCCTCACCCAAGGACATTTTTCCATTGCTCTTTTAGAGAGAGTGGGAGAGAGAGAAAGACAGAGAAACATCAAAGTAAGAGAAATGCATGTATTGGTTGCCTCCTTCATGTGCCTGACCAGGGCCTGGGTGGTGGAGAAGCCTGCAACCGAGGTCCGTGCCTTGACCGGAATCGAACCCAGGACCCTTCAGTCCGCAGGCTGGTGCTCTATTCACTGCACCACACCAGCCAGGGCTGGAGATGGGTTTTATATGTACCCTTTCATATGCTCTTCTGCCAGGTGTCTTACTTTTCTTTACAAAACTTTTAGTAGAGAGCCCAGATGATGTGACCGCCTTCTGACTGGGCACAATGAGACCAAGGGATTCTCTGAGGAGAGTGTGGGGGGAGGCGGCCGGCCTGTGTTCTCCTGCTTGCTGTGCAGACTCCTCAGACTCCGTGATTCTCTAATCAGGATGGTGGAAAGTTCTAGGCTTCCTGCTATCGCTGGGGTTTCCCTCATTCCCCCCTCCCCCGCCACCCTCCGCCCAGAGCTGGGCCTGGGAGGCAGGTTTCTATGGGGGTAGGCTACTGACCAGGGGCAGGTCTGGGAAGGCACAGGGAGGGGTGCACTGCCCCTCCAGGGCCCTAGCCGGCAGCTCTCTGCTGCCCCCTTGTGTCACAAGCTGGTACCACCTGTCAGGCCAGCCTGGGGCCCACCGCCCCTGCCTCTGTGCCCGGCTCTGCTAGCTCCTGTGGCTGCATCTGGAGCTGAAGTGGGTGTCTGACCCGCCACGGGGCTCACTCCCACCACCGCCCACAGCTCTGCCCACGCCTCCTGCCAACTGTTTGGCCCATCACTGTTACCCTAGGAAAATGCCAGCTGGGCGTCTGTGGACAAGAAGGGCAATACCTATCTCCAGCTCTGCATCTCCATAGCTCTGTCATCCATATCCTCAGAGGAGAAGGCCGAGCAATGCGTCAGACATACAGACAAGCAGACAGAGCAGCAAGCGGTGAGACGATCAGACAGACGCACGGCTGGACACACAGACTGGCAGGCAGGCAGGGGGCATGCGTGAGGGGGCAGGCGGCCACGTGCCCCGAGGACTCACACTGGGTGGACAGCCTGCGGACCACGGGCTCCATGCTCCAGGCGGCCAGGCTGCTGGCGCCCTGCACGCCCTTCTCGTAGGCGTTGCACACGGAGGCCACCAGCGGGTGCGCCTCCTTGGTGCTGGTGTAGGTCTTCTGGACGCACTCACAGGTGCCGCTCACCACGGGCAGCTGCATGACCCGCTGCAGCACGTTCTCCTGCTCCTGGCGTGGGAGGGAGACAGGCAAAGGCGTGGGGGTCATCCTCCCTCCCCTCCTGCCCCCGTACCCCTATGCGGCCCCAGGGCCACAGAGCCCACCGGTGAGGCCAGCCTGGGTCCAGCGACCTCGCAGGAAGCCAGGTCTCAGTGGTCTCTGCACCCCCCTCCCCCAGGGAAACGGTCCACAGCCCAGCTCTGCAGGGCTCCAGGGGCATGGCGCCCCCCAGGCTGCAGCCCACCCACCGACACCGTCAGGCACACAGCTTCTGTCCCTCTCTGCTTGGGGGCTTTACCTAAACACTAGAGGCCTGGTGCACGAAAGTCGTGCAGGAAAGTCATGCACTCAGGGTAGGGGGGTCCCTCAGCCCGCTGCACCCTCTCGCAGTGCAGGAGCCCTTGGGGATGTCGGAGAGCCTTAGCGCTGCCAGGGAGGCTGGAGGGGCTCCTGCCCCGCCGTTGCGCTGCCCAGCCCCGAGCCGGCTCAGGGCCTTTGGCTGAGCTGCTCACTGAGGCAGCTCCTATGTTGTGCATCTCCCACTGGTGAGCATCATAGCAACTGGTCGTTCCGCTGTTTGGTCGGTTTGCACATTAGCCTTTTATTTTATAGGACTTCTCACCCTAGCTGATTTGGCTCAGTGGATAGAGCAGACTGAAGGGTCCTGGGTTTGATTCCCAGTCACGGGCACATGCTCAGATTACAGGCTCGATCCCCAGTGTGGGCTGGCCCCTTCAAACAGTTTCCGTCCCAGTTCCCAACTTATCGCCCGACTTTGGAGAGTTGAACATGCCGGGGGAGCCTTGCCGGTGGGGGTCAGCGGTTGAGCGTCAACCAGGAACTAAGAGGTCGCTGGTTTGATTCCCATCAGGCACATGATGTGTGGAGCATGCAGGGGGCAGCTGATCCATGATTCTCTCTCACCACTGATGTTTCTTTCTCTTTCTCCCTCTCCTTTCCTCTCTGAAATCAATAAAAATATATTTATAAAGAAAAGAAGTCCCCAGCTCTGACTCGCTTTGAATTTGCCACTGGTACATGGTTTGGGGGGCGGGGGGGGAGCCGAGCATCCAGCCTTATGGGCGAGTAGGAGCTGAGCTAGAGACCCGTCAGGGAGGTGTGTGGGTCCACTAGACCCAGCTACAGTATGTGAGCCTCCTGCTTGCAGATGAGTTTGAAATCTGACCCAGAAAAAGGTTATGACTGTGAACAGCGAACGCCTTTGTTAATGCTGTGGACAGAGTCCTCAGGGGTTCTCTGAGGCAAAGCCAAGGGAGAGAGAGTCCGGGGGAGGGGTGGAATACAACCCACCCCCACGTTAGGATGGCTGCAGTGTGCACCTGGCCAGCTTGAACCTCAGTGTGCTCTACGATCAACACAAAACAGCACGGCGGTTCCCGAGCAAAGGGTCATTCAAGCTAACTTGGGACAAGGTGAGTTCTGTGTGGCTTCATCATCTTTTTGTTTCAATACTTTTTAAAAAAATGTTATTGATTTTTACAGAGAGGAAGGGAGAGGGATAGAGTTAGAAACATTGATGAGAGAGAAACATCGATCAGCTGCCTCCTGCACACCTCCTTCTGGGGACGTGCCCGAAATCAAGGTACATGCCCTTGACCGGAAACAAACCTGGGACTTTCCAATCCACAGGCTGATGCTCTATCCACTAAGCCAAACCGGTTTTGGCTCAATATTTTTTTAAAATATGTTTTTATTGATTTCAGAGAGGAAGGGAGAGGGAAGGAGAGAAAGAGAGACATAATGATGAGAACCATCAATCATTGATCGGCAGCCTCCTGCACGCCTTACACTGGGGATCGAGCCTGCAACCCGGGCATGTGCCCAGACCGGGAATCAATCCGTGACCCACCCTGTCCCCTGAGGTTAAAGGTCAGCACTCAATCACTGAGCCACGCCGGGTGGGCAGTTTCACTATCAGAGAGGCTTGGCCAGGAGGTAACCAGGTACATCCAGGCATGTCAAACCATCCCAAATCACATGGAGACCAGCTAGACACAGCCCTGGGCACCCGCCCCTCCCCTGTGCCCTGTGTGACTGCGGGACTCAAAGGCCACAGCCTGAGGCAGGAACAATGCCTGGTTACAGCGCGCAGCACCCCCTACTGCAGGGACCTCCACCTGGGTGGACAAAGTGCGGGCTCCGTGCCGGAATTTAGAATACAGTAGTTCTGTCTGGCCGGTGTAGCTCAGTGGTTGAGCATCAACCTATGAACCAGGAGGTCACAGTTCGATTCCCGTACAAGGGCACATGCCAGGGTTGCGGGCTCCATCCCCAGTAGGAAGCATGCAGGAGGCAGCTGATCAATGATTCTCATCACTGATGTTTCTTTGTCTCTCGCCCTCTCCCTTCCTCTCTGAAATCAATTAAAATATTTACAAAAGAAAGAAAGAACACAGCAGGTCCCTCCTTCTCTCCCTCCCAGCCGGCATTTCTGTCCCTTTTCTCCAAAGTCCTTCGTTTTGAATGAGCATCTTCCGCACCTCTCTCCCCCCACCCCCCATCCACTAACAGTCTTCTGCAGAATGAAGTGAGGGCGAGAATAACTAAGACCTCATGGTCAATGGACGCCAATGTCCGCGGGCCTGGTGGTCTGTGAAGTCTGAAAGGTTGGCGAGCATGCTCTAGACACACCTTGCTCCACGGCCCCCTCGCCTCCCCTCGCAGCTCCTTCCGCGACTGGGGGTCCACCCCACGGCATGCACCCAGGCTACTTACAGGGCAGTCTCCGTCCATCAAGGTGGGGCTCTTGTTCACGGCCATCGTAGCTCCTCACGCTGCAAAGCAGAAGGCCCGGTGCATCAGCAAACCCTCAGCCGCGGACGCACAGGGTCAGTCCCTCCCTCTCGGGCCTCCAGCTGGGCTCAGGCTGCCTGGGAGCCGGGGTGCCCTGAACAGGGGGCCCTAGGCTGGAGGGCGGATGACACAGACAAGCAGCCACTCCTGGGGGTCCCACCGGAATGAGGTGCCTACAGCCTGCTTGTCAAGACTGGTGTTTCTGCCTGGCTCTGGTGGCTCAGGTCCGGGTTCGATTCCCAGTCAAGGTACATGCCTGGGTTGCAAGCTCGATCCCCAGGAAGGGGCTTGCAGGAGGCAGCCAATCAGCCAATCAATGATTCTCTCTCATCATTGATGTTTCTATCTCTCTCTCTCCCCCTTCCTCTCTAATATATATATATATATATATATATATATATATATATTATAATATAATTATATATAAAGATTGGTGTTTCTTACAAGGAGACAGGATAAAAAATAAAAAAATGAAGTTCACTTTAAGAGTTAAGAGATTCTGCCCTGATCAAGTGACCTGGTTGGTTGGGCATCATCCCATACATCCAAAGGTTGCTGGTTCGATTCCTGGTCAGGGCACATGCCCAGGTTGAGGGCTTGATCCCCATTAGGGGTGTGCAGGAAGCAGCTGATCAATGTTTCTCTCTCTCCCTCTAAAATTAATAAAAACATTTCTTAACAAAGGAAAAGTTTTACACTCATTCCCTTTATGAAGGCATTTCTGCCAGTCCTCCCCTCTCTACTCAGCCAGGTGAGAAAGCAGTCACGCTGAAAACCAGCTATTTTCAACTGCGTCCTGGAAAAGCTAGCCGCCCCAGACTATCCAATCGACACTCTTGGTCATTCACCCGGCAAATCCCCCGGAGACCCCGACCCTCTACTTCTTTCCTTTGACTCTCAGAGACCAACCAGGGAAGGCAGGTGTCCCGGGACCCCCACTCACTCCAGTGGACGCCTTCTCTGTCCCAGAGTCCAGGCTGCAGTGTCTCTTCTTCCGACAGAAACAACCCCGCTCGCTCCGAGGAGTCTTGGGCAATGCCACTGACACCTCCCAGCTAGAGGAGGGCACAGACTAGAGAGCTTAGTCAGTCCGTTGCCATGGTTACTTGACCCAGGGTCCCGCGGGCATACCCTAACTTCTGTAAGATGTAGCCAACTAGGAGGGAGGTAGATGGCGGAGCTGAAGGGGACCTAGGCTCAGAGCAGGCATTATTCCAGGGCTTTCCAACAGTTCTGTAACAGGTTTCTGGCCCCCAGTTCTCAAAATCTGGTTTTTCCAGAAGGAAAGTGTGGGGATACGTGTCATTAAATGTGGGAGCTCTGAAGTCCTATAACCTTTCGCTCCTCTTCCACAGAGAGTCCTGCAGGGCTGTTTTCAACTCATTTTCCAACCCCTTATTTTTACTATCAGAGGGAATGTCTTTAAAAATTTGTATTGATTTCAGAGCAGAAAGGAGAGGATGAGAGATAAAAACAACAATGATGAGAATCATGGATGGGCTGCCTCCTGCACATCCCCCACTGGGGATCAAGCCCACAACCTTGGCGTGAACCCTTGACTGGAATTGAACCTATAACCCTTCAGTCTGCAGGCCGACACTCTACCCACTAGGAGGGGTAGTGAGGAAGGAACCCCAGCTGGGGTGGACTCCCTGACAGTCCAGCCTTTAGAGGAGCAGCTTCAACCTCTGTCCATTCCTACATTTCAAGGAAATTTCTTTTTTAAAAATATACTTTATTGGCCGAAACCCGTTTGACTCAGTGGATAGAGTGTTGGTCTGCAGACTGAAAGGTCCCGGGTTCGATTCCGGTCAAGGGCATTTACCTTGGTTGCGGGCATATCCCCAGTAGGGGGTGTGCAAGAGGCAGCTGATCGATGTTTCTCTCTCATCAATGTTTCTAACTCTTTGTCCCTCTCTTTCCCTTCCTCTCTGTAAAAAATCAATAAAATATATTTTTTTAAAAAGAAAAATATAATGTGGTCAAATTCCTTCTCCCCTTTAAGAAAATAAAATATATATGATTTTTTAGAGGAAGGGAGAGGGATAGAGTTAGAAACATTGATCAGCTGCACCTGCTCTAAGATGCCACCAGAACATGCTAATAGAGAGCCACCTGGATTCGCCCATGATTCTGTCACTGGTCAGCAACCAAGAACTATGGCCTCGTACCCCTCCTTAGCCCTGGGGCAGGCTGAGCCCGAGGTGCAGTTCCTGGCTGCAAATGACGGAGGGCTCTGGTGCGAGCCACGGGGCTCGGGTTGAGGAGGCCCCTTACTGAAAACGGGCAGGTGCAGAGCAGCGCTGACTTCCCTGCTGTTGGCGGAACTGGATCTGTTCTCTAGGTTGCGTGCTATGGGCAGGGGGGAAGGAGGCGAGGGTGGGGCCCGGCCTGTGTGGCTCAGTGAGCATCAACCTATGAACCAGGAGGTCACAGGTTTGTTTCCCTGTCAGGGCACATGGCTGGGTTCTCTCCCCAGTGAGGGGCAAGCAGGAGGCAGCCAATCGATGATTCTCTCTCATCATTGATGCTTCTATCTCTCCCTCCCTCTACCTTCCTCTCTGAAGTCAATAAAAATATTAAAAAAAAAAAAAAAAA